>SEYY01024311.1:0-10000 GCA_009176605.1 Armadillidium nasatum | reverse complement strand
ATATATATATATATATATATATAATATATATATATATATATATATATATATATATATATATATATATATATATATATATATATATATATATATATATATATATATATATATATATATATAAGGACCGACAGGGGTTGGAATTTTACTGGGGCTGGGGGCTTTGGCCAGGGTTGTCCAAATTTTGTAAAGAGGTTAAATGTACTGAAATTTTTGGTTAAGAAATTAGATATAAATTTAATTATAAGAAAGAAGCAGAATACCAAATATTCACTTAAATTATGACTATATATATGCTTTTTTACTAAAAAAAAAAAAAAAAAAAAAATCAGAAAATTACAGATTTTGTATAATAAAAGTTTAAAAAAAGTACAAAAATTTTTGAATATTTTTTTTTCTGATTCACAATAGTGATTCAACAGGTTTATTTAGGTAAGACCCTAAGGTAAAGTTTGAAAAAATGTAAGATATAAAATTATCAATATAACCTGTATTTATACATATCATTGTTTTTTTTATTGCTATGTATCAAACTTGTGTCATTTAGTCTACATTATTTCAAAAATATTATTTTGTTTATAATTTCAGTCACTATGGCTAAAAGATCAGCTTCAGCAGTTTGGGAATACTTTTCAATGTTTCAGGATAGGCTCAAAATAGTTAAATGTAACATGTGCAGTTAGGAAATTAGAAGAGTGGGTCCTGCCCCCATGCCATCTGACCCATAAGCATGAACTGACCGGGGCCCCAGCAAACCCTAGCCACTTTTACTGACCCTGTCTAAAAATTAGGGAAAACCAGGATTTGCCTACTTTGGTTAAAATGGCAAATTATACTTAAGGGGACCATCCAATTTAAAAAAATTTTAATTTTCAGCCGATTCTCCTGAAATTTTCAGTGTGAAAAAGTCCATTTCTAGCATTTTTCTGAGTCTATAACTGTTAAAAAGTTTTTTTTGAAATTTGACCCTTTTTCAAATGAATGATGGGGCCAAACCACTTTTCAGAATGACCTGAAATTTGGATTGTATTTTTAAAATTATATGGGCTGCAAAAGCTTCTAACAGAGTTTTGTTCCCAGAGTTATAAAAAAAACTGTTATAAGCCTAAAACTGACCAACTATAGAATTTTTTTTTATTTTTTTAAATCTACCTTTTTGGACCAAAAAATTAGAAAAAAAGAACTACAACTATAGCATTTCTTATTTTTGGTGGGTGTATAGAGGAGGGATTGGGCTACAAATTCATCTCTATACTTTATTTGATGTGATTGTTGGTTTCAAGATATATCCTCTCCAAAACAGTCCATTTTTGGCCAAATTTCAAAAATTCCCAAAGTTTGAGAGACTATATCTCTCTTCAAACAAATAGTATTTAATAATGCACTAAATAAAAGTTGTTGCCCTGTCCCTCCTCTAAACAATATCTAAAAATAAAAAAATTCGAAGGTGTGTTTTTTAAAATAATTTTTGTCTCTGGAAGAGTACAATACATGTGCTTATGACTTTTATTCTAGACAAGATATCAAAAATCTGCTCCCGCTAATGCAAGAAATTGGGGCTAAAATTATTCAGCTCATGTGGACCAGTGGTTTGACCTCGCTATTCATTTTTTTTCAACTTTGGGTCTAAATAACTTTCAAACTTATAGGCTCAAAAAATGCTTGAAAACTCAGAACTTCAGGAAAAAATACATGTACCTTGAAATATTTAAGCTCAATCAGTCAAATAATAAAAAAAAAATTTCAAACAAAATATAAGAAAATTAAGAATTTTTTTTCTTGTTTTTTCAATATTTTCTTTTTCTGTTTCTTTTGACTGCTCCTATTCTGCTAGTGAATGTTCATCTTTTTGTTTTGATTTTAGATACCCTGTAAAGATTTGGTTGAATAATTTTTATTTGGGCACCCGGAAATCCTCTTCTAATTCCCTGGCTGCAGATGTTATATTTAGATATTTCGAGCCTATCCTGAAACATTGTAAAGTACTCTCATACTACTGAAGCTGATCTTTTAACCGTATTGACTGAAAGTATAAAAAAATTATTATTTTGAAATAATGTAGTTAAATGATACAAGTTTGATATATAGCAGTAAAATAACAATGATATGCATAAATGCAGGTTGTATTGTGCATCAGAAATAAATTTTAAAAAATAATTTTGTATTTTTTTAAAACTTTTATTATGCAAAATCTGTAATTTTCTGAAATTTTTTCGATGAAAATGAATTTAATTGTTAATTTAAGTGAATGTTGGCTATTCTACTCCTTCCTTATAATCAAATAACCCTCAATTAAATTTATATCTAATTTTTTTATATATTTTTATATAATTTTTTTTTATATCTAAAATTTCAATGCATTTGACCTCTTTACAAATTTTAGACAACCCCAGCCAGAAACTCTGCCAAATTTGGGAGACCCTGACCCCAGCAAATTTCCAGCTCTGGTCAGTCACTGCCCATGAGTAGTGATAGTAAAAGATAGTAAAAGGATAATACTTCTTTGAATAAGACAATACGTTTTACTTGCAGACAATATTAATGCTATATTGAACCAATAAAAAAAAAAAAATTTTATTTAAAATTTCTTTAATTTAAGTACTTTTTTTTTTTTTTTTATTATTTTTTCTTACAAAATAATTTGCCCTTCTCTGATAAACCAAAAAATTTATATTACGATCATTTCCTCTACATAAGTAATCTAAGTAAAAAAAAATAAAAATATTTGTAGTTCCACTCTACTGAAACAGTAAGAGCAAAATTTGGTATTTATGTAGTTTATGCTTAACTGATATTTAGCGATAATACTTCAGTTCAAGTGGGATTTTTTTATTTATTAATATATTGAAACTACAAAGACAAAATAATACAAAATCAAGTAAATTTGGTAAAGAGAAGCATTTAAAATGATTTTGTACCTTATACACACCAACAACCCATAAAATATTAATTAAAAAAAGCTGGAATTCTTTACCCTTATTGTATCTTTTTTTCTAATATAGCAGAACTACAAATAGGAAATGATCCAAAAGCAAATAAATTAGTAAATTGAAATGCAGAAAATGTTTTATTTTTAGGCTAAAAACACCTTTAAAAAAAACTTAAAATTTTGGTATTTATTCAGTTTACATATCATTTTCTCTCTCACTGAAAAGTTTTTTTACTTTTTCTTTCACTGCATTTCTTTCATTTAAAGTTGAGCAGCATCACTTTCATCACTTCATTACTTCTTAACTATATAATTCCTCTTAAACCTGATAATTTGTTTAACCATCATCTGCATGAAATTTAAATTCACTTTCATCATTATCTCAGCATTGATTACCAGAAATTCAGTTTCATATTTGATAAAAAGTGAAAAACTTCAATTGTAATTACCTGCTTGTGTTTATGAAATTGAGTTAAATGAAATTAAATCCTCACTAGAACATATTGACCCAAATAATTCAGCGGGCCCAGATGGTGCGTATGGTAGAATTCTAAAGGAGGGGAGTAGGAGTATTGCAAAGGCATTGTATATGATTTTTAAAATGATCAATTACTTTTGGAGAGGTACCTAAGGACTGGAAAACAGCATATGTGGTGCCCATTTTAAAGAAAGGTAGTAAGGAATATCTAGGAAACTATAGCCCAGTTAGCTTAACATCTCTGGTTGTAAAAGTTTTGGGAAAGTTACTGAAAAGTCATATAGAGAAACATTTGAATGATAACAAGATACTGTATAACTCCCAGCATGGTTTTAGAAAGGGTAGATCATGTCAGACTAATCTACTAGAATTTATGTAATATATTACTGAATGTATAGAAGGTGAGTGATCCAGTTGATGTTATATATTTAGACTTTAGCAAAGCTTTTGATAAGGTACCCCATGTAAGGCTGATGCAAAAGTTGTCACAGTGTGGTATAGGTGGAGTGGTGCACAATTGGAATTAAAGAGTGGTTAAAGAACAGAAGGCAGTGTGTATTACTTAATGGAAATAAGTCATTATGGGAAACAGTGAAGAGTGGGGTCCCATAGGGTTCTGTGCTGGGACCACTATTGTTCCTCATATATATATATATATATATATATATATATATATATATATATATATATATATATATATATATATATATATATATATATATATATATATATATATATATATATATATATATGAATGATTTAGACAAAGGTCTTAAATTTAAGGTTTCTAAGTTTGCAGATGATACCAAAGTGGTCACCTCAGTAAGGAATAATGATGGATGTATAAAGCTTCAAGGTGATCTAGATAGACTTCTTGGTTGGGCAGATAAGTGGCAAATGAATTTTAATAGTAAAAAATGTAAAGTTCTTCATGTAGGTTACTCAAATGAAAGATTTAATTATGAAATGAATGAGGATGGTGTGATTTGAGGCGTGATTATTAGCAGTATTTTGAAGGTGGGTGATCAATGTTTTTTAGGTGTGATTATTAGCAGTAATCTGAAAGTGGGTGATCAGTGTTTGGAAGCAAGGAATAGAGCTAATAAGATGTTAGGTATAATTAATCGCAATGTAGTTTACAAGAGCAAAGAGGTTATAAGCAAGCTATATAATAGCTATGTTAGGCCAGCATTAGAGTATTGTGCACAAGTTTGGGCTCCTCATTTAAGAAAAGACATAGATATGCTGGAGAGAGTACAACATCGAGCAACAAGGATGATTTCTGACTTTGAGAGTAAGAGCTATGAAGAGAGGTTGAAGGAGTTAGGAATGTTCTCAGTTGAAAGGAGATTTCTCAGAGGGGATATGATACAAGTTTACAAAATATTTGCATCTGACAGTAATACAGAGATTGAAAAGTAATTTATAATGGACCATGGAGGAAAAACAAAAGGCATGATAAGAAAATTAAAAAGAAATAATGCCAATCTCAATCTAAGAAAATACTCTTTCAGTAATAGGGTTGTTAATTTTTGGAATGACTTGCCACTGGAGATTGTTGACTGTGATTCTCTTGCAACATTTAAGAGGGGGCTAGATAGATATATGGAATGGTTTAGGTATCAACCACATCATATAGTATAACTTCGACTAAGCCTTAAATTAATAATATAGGAATTTTTAAACCAGCTTGTGAGTAAGCCTAATTACAGTTTTGTAGTGGGTGTTGGTTCATTGCATGTTGTATGTATAATTAGTTGTATAATTTCATGTTAGGTTTACTAAATAAATATATGTAGGGGCTTAGTTTTATTTTTATTTATATATTTTTTTTTTATCTTTGCATGAATGAACTGATAACAAGGGAAAAGATAGACCTAGTTTTTGTTGCATTTATTAGTATTACCATTATTATTATATGTTTTGACTGGGACATTCTTAATTGGCCTGTGTGGCTTCTAACTGTCTCTATTTTTTCTAATGTTCTGATGTTCTAAAATGTGCCAAGGGACAAGTATTTTTTATATAAAATATATAATTGAATTTTTTTTTTTTACTGGAAAGTAAAATATATAATTCATAATTTTTTCTTTTTTTTTTTTTTACATCTTTTATTACTTTTTTTTTTTTTTTTTTTTTGTTTATTTGTTAAATTTATAATGAATAATAATATATATATATATATATATATATATATATATATATATATATATATATATATATATATATATATATATATATATATATATATATATATATATAATATATATATATATATATATATATATATATATATTTCTCAATGATTTTGTATTTACAAGCTTGCAAACATTGGAACCCATACCTGTAAGACGGTAAGTTTGAAAATCTAAATATACCAGTTTCACTTCAACTATTGCTTTACAGTATTATTAAGCCATTTTTCTTTAAAAAGAATTTTGGTGATAAGCAGGATGATATTTCCATATATTACTTGCAGATGACAGGAATTACTGAAGAAATCATATAATATTTGTCCAAATTTTTTTTAAAGATTTCCTTCTTAATATAAGTACTCTGTAAAGTAGTAACTTTGGTAATTTTATTAAATTGTTAGCTGAAAATTTTAAAAAGTGCATTGATTGTTCTAATTTCAATAAAATATTTCTAAAAATATTCATTACTCTGGTTTTATAATAATAATATAATTTCCATTAACAATTAATTATATGCTAATATTTGTTCTTCTTTCATTTCATCGTAGATCTGATTTGGTATGCAGAGTGAAGTATTGCAATACATTACCAGATATTCCATTTGACCCAAAGTTTATTAATTATCCTTTTTCATCGAATAGGTAAGTTTCATTTTCTTCCTATTTTAGATGTAATTTTTATTGACTTGCAGATTCACAATAAAATAATAGTAATAATTTTAGATTAAATATATTAAATTTTTACAAAATTTTTTTAATATCACATTGTATTTGAAAAGAGATATAGTTTTCAATTAAATAAATCTCATTTTAAACATAATCTGTTTACTGGTATTAATTTACAACTTTTAACTTGCAATATTAAAAATTTATTTTAATATATTAAATTAAGAGAAAATACCTAATTTCTTTTCAGTTTTCCTGTATTTTTATTTTACTAGTGTCTTGTTTAATTTTTCCATTTTGAATGATTGTAATTAGTTGTGGTTTTCTTACATGAGTGATTATTTGATTTTTCAGATATGTTCAGTACAAACCAACATCCCTAGAAAAAAATTACAAATATGAAGTACTTACAGAACACGATTTAGGTGTTAGTATTGATCTCATTAACCCAGAGGCTTATGCTGTTATTCCTGGAGCAGAGTTGCATCCCACAGATGAAAAACTTTTGGAAGATGATGTTCTATTGCCACAAAGTATGTATACAGAACAATATATATATATATATATATATATATATATAATATATATATATATATATATATATATATATATATATATATAATATTATATATATTATATATATATATATATATATATATATATATAATAATATATATATAACTGGTATATGTAGGGCCACTTTCACTATCTGCGCTTAACTATGAATTATGGTTAACTTTGATTTCTTCTTATCATTTAACTGAAAATGGCTTTCCCCAATGTGGTTTTAATTGATAATCGGCTGTTAAAGTTAAACCCCACTTGTTCATGAGTTAACTTCACAAGCATCGATTAAACAAATAAAGAGTTTATTGTATTTTAAAAATAAAATTTAAATTATTGTTGTAAAAATTTTGAAAATAATTAAAGTAAAAAATATACTTAAAAATATATATATATATATATATTATTTATTATTAATTATTTTAATATTATTATTTATATTATATATATATATATATTATATATATATATATATATATATATATATATATATAATTATATAATATATATATATATATATATATATATATATATATATATATATATATATATATATATATATATATATATATATATATATATATATATATATATATATATATATAAGGGATGGAGTGAAGTATCAGTATTGGCAACAACAAAAAAATGATTAATACCGATACCAGATTTTTAAAAAATAATTTAATCCCATTGGCTTACATTTTTTTGAATGTTCAATTTCTTTGATTGTAAAGTTTCGAATACCACGAAACATTGATTTTCGTAATTTTCCAAATTTTCAATTAATTAATTACTAATTAACCGTTAATTACAATTTTTGGCATATATTCTGCATCTCTGTTACTACAGATTCGATTTTGGTCAAATTTGGACAGTTTACTCTTTGTATAGCATAGACCAACTTGTTATACTTAATTGTTCATTTATTTAATTTCTTAATTACTTAATTATGTAATTTTTTATTAATATCACGAAATATTTTGCCACGTCGCTTCCCGATAATTTAGTTTCCAGAACATTGATATGTTGCTTTCCACTAAAAGTGATTTTTTGAAATGCACAAAACTGCATTTCCAGTTATTTTCATGCCTTTTCCTTCATACCATTTGGTTTATTTTCTTAAATAGTTTATTTTTATTTTAATCCTAATTTAATCCATTAGTAACATATTCAGATGGTAACCGATATATATATATATATATATATATTATATATATATATTATATATATTATAATTATATATATATATATATAATATATATATATATATATATATATATATATATATATATATATATATATAATATATATATATATATATATATATATATATATATATATATATATATATATATATATATATATATATATATATATTATATACTATGTGGTGTTCCTACATTCTTCTGTTCTGTTCTATCTCCTACTTTATTCTTTCTTTTCATCAACGACCTCTTCAGCTGTTCTTATAACTCTTTTCATTCTCATGACGACGACCCAAATCTCCATTCTTCTATTCATTTCAAATCTGTTCTCTCTTTTGCATCTGGATTTGCCTCTCGTCTTCGTCTTTCCGATTCCATTCTTGGTGATCAGGATAGAATTTTCTAATGGGGTCATCTTAACCTTGTGAAATTAACTCTTAAAAAATTCAACTTCTTGAAATCTCCCTCTCACCATAATTTGTAAATCTTAAAATATCGGAAATTAATTTGTCTATATCTGTAAACTTTTCCATTCTACAAAAGTTTAAAATAGAAAAAATTACGATCACAAGTTTGAAACTTCATTTCTTTTTTTTTTTTTATTGGCAAAGCATGTTGAAATTCTTTCGGATTGTAAATAAGAGTGAGCGTACTCCTTTCCATAAATAGTTTAACATTTAATGTTGTATAGGAAAGAACTCCTCTTTATAGTTCTTCATTATGATTGATAATTGCTTTTTTTTTCACTTGATTAAATTTGTATTTAAATTTTTTTTTTATTATTATTATTATTATTTTGACACAATAACTGGGGTGATGAGTTTCGCACAAATTTTTCTATTGTATTTAGACTCTTATTTTTTTATATTTATTATTATTTGTTTTTAGTTTTTCTTTTTGATTTTTTTTTTTTTTTTTTAATTTTTAATTTTGATTTTTTTTTTTTTTTTTAAAGGACGCTAAACGCTCACGACATCACCATGTTAATGTATCATGGCTTCGTAGGACAGAGTATATTTCAACAGAAAGTACTCGCTATCAGCCTCAAACTATGGAAAAGATTGAAGCAACAGTTGGTTATGCAACTAAAAGGAAAATTAAGGTAAGTTTGATTAGAATTTCATGAAGTTATGTAAAAAATTCTGTATTTATTTTCATCACTATTTAAATTTTTTATTTTGATCTTTTTAAGTTAACAAAAATTGCTTATCATTTGATCTTGATTATTTAAGTTCTTTGTTAACTTCGTTGTTCAATTTTTTTATTTATTTTATTTTATTTTCTTTGCTTTTCCATTATTCAGATATTTAATGTTTAAAATTTATATTTTTTCTCAGCATGAGGAAGAAAATATATATACTGATAGAGAAAGTCAGTTAGAGGCAATTGAAAAGACCTTCACTGATGTGAAAGTTCCTCTAAATATGCATTATAGTAAGCCCGGTGTTCATGTTGTTGAAGAACTCGCAGTTTATCCTGATTTCGATCTTTGGAAGTATCCTTGCGCTCAGGTTATTTTTGACTCCGATCCAGCTCCTGTAGGCAGGCCTGTACCTGCTCAGCTTGAAGAAATGTCCCAAGCCATGATTAGGTACAAAAATTTTGAAGTTATGATTGATAATGTGTTAATTTTTATTGTAAATAACTTTTCTACTATCTCTTTGGTTTTGTTTTTAAAATATTTTAGAGGAGTAATGGATGAATCTGGAGAACAGTTTGTTGCTTACTTTCTTCCTACGGAAGATACTTTGGAAAAACGACGAAGGGACAAAGAACAAAATGAAGACTATAAAGATGAAGAAGAATATGATTATACCATGGCAAGAGAATATAATTGGAATGTTAAAAACAAAGCATCAAAGGGCTATGAAGAAAATTACTTCTTAGTCATAAGAGATGATGGTGTTTTCTACAATGAATTGGAAACAAGGTACCCATCATTTTATATTTACTGGTCCTTTCATGAA
>SEYY01024310.1:52500-55000 GCA_009176605.1 Armadillidium nasatum | reverse complement strand
ATTATATACAGTATTTGTATAACTATGAGTCATTATCAGGAGTTAGAAATATTTTCAAATAAATCTTAAAAAAGATTTGGGGCTAGTAACTATCTCAAAACTTTTGAAGGTAATTTATGTAGATAGATTATTACACTATTTTTTGTTTTAGCTATGGAGGGATTGTTCTACTTTCAGTTTAAGTGGACACAAGGAACTAAAATTCAAAGTAGAACGTGCAAAACTAATGGCACTTGTTCCCAAAATTATAAATACTAGATCACTGATGCCTGGGACTGGTATACTGTCAAACGAAACTTTGTATTGTTATCTTAAAATTTTCAGTTCCATTTGATTTTTGTATTGTACTAAATGAACCCGAAGGGAAATAATAACTATTCCTTCATGTTACAACTCTTCGGGTGACCTTACCACTAATACACCTACTGCGGAAGAAGGAATATATGGCATGTCTTGGTAAGGCTCTAATGGTGAACATATTTGAGGATCTCAGAAATAATCGAGAGAGTGAACATGGTACGCTGCAAATAATTGTCCCAACGAATCGTTTGGAACAAGTGGCAAATATGTCTCAACAAATCTTTTCAGTTTTTTTTTTATTAGAAAATAAATCGGTGAAGCGACTTTCTTATGCTTAACATGTCTTTTCTCTATTGAAAATTTTACTGTGACATTTTTTGCCACTTGTCACAACGATTCGTTAGGACAATTTTTGCAGTGTAGAAAAATATTTTAAAACTGACAAAGGCAAAATTAATTTTATTACGTGATTGTATTTTAAAAAAAATATTTTCAAGATTTTTAAACCATGTTTCCATTTCTTGATCATAAGGGTGTAGAAATAATAGATTTGCATCCGCATCCGCACAGATGTGGAAATAGAAGCTAGATCTTCAAATTTGAACCTTTCTTCCCTCGGTATTTACAATACTTATTTACAATATTAATTTCGGTATTTACAATACATCCATTTCTGCGTAAATCATTTACCTATATCACATACAACGCTTGCATCCATTCCTCAAAACATATATGTTACTATACATCCATAAATACATGAAAACATACATTCACATACACATACACATTCATGCACATAAAGACATAAATCACATATGTATATAAAAAGGTCTAAAATGATAATGATTCTCCCTGTAACTCAAAACTCTAACCCCAATTCTTGTCCTCGTAAAAGTGAATTTAAATCAGCTTAAAAAATCATACCAATTTTTTTTGGTAACTTTTTTTTAATTTTTTTTTTTTTTTAACTTTTTTTTATTTATTTTGTAACTTTTTTTTTTTTTTTGTATTTTTAAATCTTCACTTAGACTCTTAGAGGGACGCTTCATCTTCTTCTTCTGCAGCATCATGGATTATCTGTCTGTTTATTTTTATCTTTTTGATCTCTTTCTTCATTTTGTTCTATCTTTTTTGTGTCTTTCGTTATTCTGTCTAAATTTTCTGTCTCTTTCATCATTCTGTCTATCTTTCTGTGTCTTCATTTTTGTCTTACTTTATGCTGTCTTTCTTTATTGTCTATCTTTTCATTCTTCATTCTAATTTTTCTGTCTCTTTCTTCATTCTATCTTTTCTGTCTTTCTTCATCCTGTCTATCATTTTTGTGTCTTTCTTCTTTCTGTCTATCTTTTTTGTCTTCATTTTGTTTCTTTTCCGAATCTTCATTCTGTCTATCATTTTTGTGTCTTTCTTTATTCTGTCTATCTTTTCTATCTTCATTCTGTCTATCTGTGTCTTTCCTCATTCTGTTTCTTCATTCTATCTATCTTTTCTGTCTTTCCTCATTCTGTTTATCTTTTATTTCTGTGTCTTTTTTCATTCCGTTTATCTTTTCTGTCTTTCTTTATTCTGTATATATTTTCAGTTTCTTTCCTCATTCTGTCCATCTTTTGTTTTTTCATACTATCTATTTTTCTTGATTCTGTCTATCTTTCCTGTGTTTTTCTTCATTCTGTATCTTTTCTTTTTTCCGCATTCTATCTATCTTTTCTGTTTCTTCATTCCGTCTATTTTTTTTCTCTCTTTCTTCCTTCTGTCTAACTTTTCTGTTTTTTTTCATATTTTTCCAAAAAATTCTAAAATGATTTTGGGTTAGGAATTATCGCAAAGCTTTCGAAAGGTAATTCATTTAGACAGATTTATTACGTTATTTTCTGTTTTTAAATTGAACAAAAGACGCTATAATCAAAGTAAAATGTATAAAAAAATATTATTTTGGTATCGTCACTCATTATTTTTCTTTTAAAAAGTATTTTTCATTGTTTTGTGTTTGTTTGTGTGTCTGTTTGTGTTAAATTGGTATGATTAGCAGTCAGAGTTTAACAGTTATATTGAAAAGAGGCTTTTTTGGACTTTGTTATGTAGTTGGGGAACTCAAAGAAAGGAAGAAGAGGAAGAGGAGGAGGAGGAGGAGGAGGAGGAAGGAGGAAGAAAAATATCTTTCTCTTCTTCATATTTCTTTCTTATTCTTCTTCTTCTTTTT
>SEYY01024310.1:40000-45000 GCA_009176605.1 Armadillidium nasatum | reverse complement strand
TCTTTGAATCCTTCTGTTTCTTTTTCTTTCTGTTTTCAGATTGATCTCTCAGTCTCATTTTGTTTCTGTTGTCAGATCTGATCTTTGAATCTTGTCAGATTTGATCATTCTCTCTTTTAATTTTCTTTCTGTTTTATTTGTCGCAAGATCTTATTTTTGTCTCCTTTCAGTTTCTGTTGTCAGATCAAACCTTTCTGTCTATTTTCATTTTCTTTCTGTTGTTAGATTCGATTTTTGTGTCCTTCCATTATATATCTTTTTTCAGATTTGATCTCTCTCTCTCTCTCTCTCTCTCTCTCTCTCTCTCTCTCTCTCTCTCTCTCTCTCTCTCTCTCTCTCTCTCTCTCTCTCTCTCTCTCTCTCTCTCTCTCTCTCTCTCTCTCTCTCTCTCTCTCTCTCTCTCTCTCTCTCTCTCTCTCTCTCTCTCTCTCTCTCTCTCTCTCTCTCTCTCTCTCTCTCTCTCTCTCTCTCTCTCTCTCTCTCTTCTCTCTCTCTCTCTCTTCTCTCTCTCTCTCTCTCTCTCTCTCTCTCTCTCTCTCTCTCTCTCTCTCTCTCTCTCTCTCTCTCTCTCTCTCTCTCTCTTCTGCTGTCGAAATGAGTCTTCTGTCTTTTTTAATTTTCTTTCAGTTTTCAGATCTAATCTATCTGTTATCATATCGGAACTTTGTCTCTTTCACAATTGTTAGATCGAATCTTTCTATCTACCTGTTTCTGATTTCTTTCTTTCTGTTATCAGATTGAATATTTCTGTTTTCACCTTGATTCTGCCTTTACATACGATTTTTATTTCCCATTTTCTTTCTGATGTGAGATTTAATCTCTCTGTTATTTTCATTCTTTACTGTCAGCAAAGTGGATCTTTCTGTCCTTATTTTATACCGAATCCTTCTGTAGATACTATTTTTCAGCTCTGTTTATTTCTTCCTGTCGATAGATCTGTTTCATATTCTGTTTCCGTCTCTTTTTTTCTTTGTTTCTAATCTTTCTGTATCTTTAGAAGTCTTTCTGTTTTCATCATCTTCCATCACTGAATCATTTATGTTATTTAGTCTATTCCAAAATAATAATAATAATAATAATAATAATAATAATAATAATAATAATAATAATAAAATGCAAATTAGTGCAAATATTTATGCAAATACAAAAATAGATACACTTTATGCAAATAAATACGCATGATGTATATGGAAATTGTGGTAAAGGTAAATAAACATACATTTAAATACATTTTATACAAATGCATATACAAGTAAACCTAAATAAAATGTAATTCAAATATACCTTATTTAAATTTAGGTAAACGCAAATACAAAATACACATAATACAAATGGAGGTAGACGCAAAAAAGATACAAATACAAAAATTTACTTAATATAAGTAAATTGCAAATGCATTTGAATACAGAAAGATTGAATCACATAAGAATTTACCTGTCTCTCTGAATGTACATTTCATATTCGTCCTTCATTTAATACTTAATAGATGATTCATTCAGGATTCAGGTCTCTCAAGGGTACTCTCAGGGTACCCCTCGGGGTACTAGGGCTATCTTTTCTTATATATAATACCTCTAAGAGCAAAACAAATGAAAAATTGACATACTTAGAGTTTAGAAAGTGTGATCTTATAAAGATTGGTAATAAGGGTATGGAAATAATTGGGTATATAAATACCCAAAAGAAAACTACTAAGGATTTCAAGTGTTCACTCTACAATATTGAAAGTATTAAAATTAGTTAATAATCTGGACTATGTTATACAGACCATATATATATATATATATATATATATATATATATATATATATATATATTATATATATATATATATATATATATATATATATATATATATATATATATATATATATATATATATATATATGTATATGTGTGTGTGTGTGTGTGTGTGTGTGTGTGTGTACGCGCGAAGAAAATTTTTTATAATGCTGATAACATTAAACTTTGTAATAAATATCTAATCATTAATAACAAAGCTTCCAATACACCGATGGGGCATTTCCGACACCCCCCCTTATGTATATATATATATATATATATATATATATATATATATATATATATATATATATATATATATATATATATATATATATATATATATATATATATATATATATATATATACACTGTAATGCAGGCAGTGAATTTTATTAGCAAATAAAGGTATGGTAAAGAAAGAAAATGTCTCCTCCCGAATTTGAACCGATATTTGTTGCGAACGAGTAGGTGAGGAGAAAGCATTGGTTCGGTTCCGAGTGGAGATATTTTTTTTAAATTATTTTTCTATGTTTTTATTTTTTAATAAAATCATTTCGCAATATTAATGTGGATCACCTTTCTTTATCGCAACTTGTGTTGGTTTGAATCCCAGTTGGGATATTTTATTTACTTTCTCGTAATGACTTTATATATATATATATATATATATATATATATATATATATATATATATATATATATATATATATATATATATATATATATATATATATATATATATATATATATATATATATATATATATATATATATTATATATATATATATATATCTTTCGAAGCTATATTGATAAAGTTTTCTCAAAACAATTTTTATATCTTTTTAAAGTGAATAATATTAACATCATATCCGTTTTTATATTATAATAATAATAATAATAATAATAATAATAATAATAATAATAATAATAAATAATAATAATAATAATAATATTAATAATAATAATAATAAACGAAAATTTCAACGTAGAAAAGACGTTGTTTTATATGAAAGTTGCTTCATCAGTTTATTTTCTTTTAATAAGAAAATTAAATATCTCATTTGTGACATTTTGTCACATTTTCGTTTGCGACATTTTATCAGTTTTTCGTTGGTGACATCGTTTTGCAGTGTAGGGAATAAGAAGCGAAGGAAGTGACATTTAGAGAAGGAGCAACTGGACTCCTTTGGGGAAATAAATTGTTAGGTAAAGCGATTTGAAGTCAAGAGTAGTGACCTTTGAGCCAAGGTTGTGAAGCAGGAGAATTATTTTTACCAGTTCCAATTCCTTCTACAGCTTTGCCTCCAACTCTGGCTTTTAGTTCTGTCTCCACCATTTTAAGATTCCTCAACTTCAGCTGTGGCTCCTTCAGTTTAAAATTACTTTTGTTCCACTTCGAATTTGAACCTCTTCATTTTGTTGGTTACGATTCTGACTTTAATCGAATAGTATCTTTTGTTCCATTTTCGACATTTGATCCTCCCAAAACCTTTTGACTCTTTGGTTTCGGCTCCTGGCTTCGACCTCGGTTTCGCAGCTCTAATTTGGACATCTTTAGAGGCTTAGAGACTTGGAAATTTAAATCCTATTAAAGTCTCCAAGTGAAGATACCTTTGGACATATCTTTAGAGATTTAGAGACTTTGGAACTTGGAGGCCAAAATACTACTCCTGGGAGAAAAACGTAGAACATCTTAAATATTTTTAAAGGCTTTTTGACTTGAAGCCAAGGAAACGACTCCAAAATTAGAGACTTTAAGACAAATTTAGATACCTAATGACTATATTATACCTAAGGTAGTGACTCCGAGAGAAGAAGCCTTAGAACACCTTTAGAGACTTGGACACTTAAGTGACTTTAATTGAGACCAATAGAACAACACCACTAGGCGAGACCAAAGAGACTTGAAATGAAGGAAACTCTTTCGAGAAGAAAAACCTTAGGAAACCTTTAGAGACTTGAAGGCTCGTAAACTTAAAGTGAAGGGGAGCTCTACTGAGAGGTAAGTAAGAAAAGGTTTTCTCAACATTGAACTAAGATAACTTGATAAGACTTAAGAACATCTTTTATAAGCAGCAGAAGGTTTTCTACTACTGACGAAGATTTTCAACTACTGACGAAGTTTTTCTACTACTGTCGAAGGTTTTCTACTACTGATGAAGGTTTTCTACTACTGAATGGAAGGTTTTCTACTACGGATGAAGGTTTTCTACTACTAACGAAGGTTTTCTACTACTGTCGAAGATTTTCTACTACTGACGAAGGTTTTCTACTACTGACGAAGATTTTCTACTACTGACGAAGATTTTCAACTACTGACGGAGGTTTTCTACTACTGACGAAGGTTTTCTACTACTGACGAAGGTTTTCTTTTACTGACGAAGGTTTTCTTTTACTGACGAAGGTTTTCTACTACTGACGAAGATTTTCTACTACTGACGAAGGTTTTCTACTACTGACGAAGGTTTTCTACTACTGACGAAGGGTTTTCTACTACTGACGAAGATTTTCTACTACTGACGAAGGTTTTCTACTACTGACGAAGATTTTCTACTACTGACGAAGGTTTTCTACTACTGACGGAGGTATCAATGGCAAAAGAAATAATTCGATATTCTTTGAGAAACAATTTAGAGAAATTGTGAAGCAACTTAATAGTGGCAATTTTAATAATTTATAATTAATATAGATAAATTATTAATTATTATTATTATTAGTAGTAACAGCAGTATTGTTATTGATATTAACGTTCTCATTATCATTATCATTATCATAATCATTATTATTATTATTATTATTATTATTATTATTATTATTATTATTATTATTATTATTATTATTATTATTATTATTATTATTATTATTATTATTATTATTATTATTATTATTATTATTATTATTATTATTATTATTATTATTATTATTATTATTATTATTATTATTATTATTATTATTATTATTATTATTATTATTATTATTATTATTATTATTATTATTATTATTATTATTATTATTATTATTATTATTATTATTATTATCATTATTATCGTTCTCTATAATCATGATCATTATTAATTATTATTATTATTATTATTATTATTATTATTATTATTATTATTATTATTATTATTATTTTCAGAATTGGTCTCAATCGAAAATGAAGAAAAATCCAACAACGATCTAAATTCATCTGAAATTTGGCAAATGAATAATA
>SEYY01024310.1:15000-30000 GCA_009176605.1 Armadillidium nasatum | reverse complement strand
TTTGTTACCAGCACAGAAATACTATTATTATTATTATTATTATTATTATTATTATTATTATTATTATTATTATTATTATTATTATTATTATTATTATTATTATTATTATTATAGAACAAACATTTCATGCGGTTCAGCGACAAAAACTACGCTATCAGCTCTTTAATAATCAAGAATCCAAGTTTATCAGACTCAGGTAATTACACCTGTATAGTTGAACAAGGAGATTCTTCTGTATCAGATATCAAGAACATTGAAGTCAAAAGTAAGTCTGATTTTCTAAGTTTGGGATTATTATGTTAGTTATTTGTATTACTGTCATTGTGAGTTATGAGTAATAGGTTTTAAGTTAGTAAGTTATCATGGTTATATATTTGAGTTACTGTCACTGTGAGTTATAAGTAGTAATTTAAGTTGGCAAGTTAGTTATTTGGGTTATTGGTTTTAAGTTAGTAAGTTATCATGGTTATATATTTGAGTTACTGTCACTGTGAGTTATAAGTAGTAATTTAAGTTGGCAAGTTAGTTATTTGGGTTATTGGTTTTAAGTTAGTAAGTTATCATGGTTATATATTTGAGTTACTGTCACTGTGAGTTATAAGTAGTAATTTAAGTTGGCAAGTTAGTTATTTGGGTTATTGTTACTATGAGTTATAAGCAGTAAGATAGTTAACTAGTTATTAGGTTAATTATTTGAGTTACTGTTACTGAGAATCATAATTTATAAATAGTATGCTTAAGGTAGTAACTAGGCAAGTTATTTTAATTATATTTGGTTATCGTTATTGTGAGTTATAAGTATTTACTTAAGTTAATAAGTATGGATATTCAAGTGGAAATTAGTAATTAGATTAGTTAATGGATTAAGTTTGGTGTCATTAAGTTGTAGAATATGAAAGAACTAAGTTAATCTTACTAATAGGTAATGTTTAACAAAATTAATATTGTATGAAAATATTATTTATTTATTTACTGGATGGTCAAGCGATATTAAATTTTAAAGTTTGTATTCGTATATTTTTACTAAATTTAAGTTTATACCTCTGTTCTTTTAAAAAAAAAGAAGACCTGAGGTTTTGAAAATTTTATTGACCTTGGAGAAATATATCTACTCAATTTTTTTATATTCTTGTCAATTTTTCATGATTGAACTCAGTGTTTGATTTTCGAAGGATTTTAAACCCCTTCACATCCACTCCGGTTGCGATCTTGGAAAAACATTATATAACTAAACTAGAGAATTAGCTATTAAAACATTAATATAGTATGTAATTCTTTAACAGAGAGTATTGTCCCATTCGTCCAATTTCAAGTAAAAAATGACACAAAACAACATATTCTTTTTGTAAAGGAAGGAGACAATTTCCAATGGGTCATGTACTTCGAAGGATACCCGAAAAATCTTAAGCACACCTTTTACAATCCCTACAGGAATGCTCTTCTTCAAAAGGATAAGAGGAGTAAGTTTTTATAAATGTAATACTTTAAGTTTTATAAATGTCTGCCTCAGACACTTTAGGCTTGGGCTCAAGAAGAGCTGATATATAAAAAATTAATATTTCTTCTTGAATCTTTTTCACAATTTATAATATTATAAAAGATAGCATAATATAATGCTTTATGGAAGTCAGTGTAATCATTTCTTCTTTAATTATTGTACTAATTTATGGTATTATAGACGATAACTGAATTTGAATTATTATGGAAATCAACGTAACACCTTCTTCCTGTATACTTATGCCAACTTATGGTATTATAAAAGACAGTTTAAAATGCTATGGAAATCAACGTAATCATTTCTTTCTGAAACACAGTACCAACTTATTTTATGTCCATATTTATAGCATTATTTTCATGGTTCTTGTGAAAGACATCATAATCTTTCTTCTTGCATTTTTGTTCCAAGTTGTGGAATTATTATTTCATAAATTATTATTTGAGTATTTGATTTTCGAAGGATAGTTTATAATTGTATTCGATAATTAATATATATATATTTTATTTTCTCCCAAGTATATGTTTATTTTCCCTTCAGGTTAGTACAAGTTATGTCTACGAAGATGGAAAACTGAGTTTGAGCATCAAGAGAGTTACTGCAGAAGATTTTGGAAACTATTCAGTGAAATTAGAAGCTCCAAACGGAAGTTACGACGAAAATTACGCTATTTTAATTGTGAATGGTAAAAGATTAAAAATTTTATTTATAAATTATATCTTTTTTTTTATCGCTAAAGTACTTAAACTTTTTATGTAAAATCTGGAAACTAGGAACAAATAATATTGTAATAATATTTGTAAAATTAATACTTTTAAATTAATAAAATTAATTTATTAATAAAAATTAATACAAATAATACTTTGTAAAATTTTTATAATTTATTCATTAATTGTTATTGAAAAAAAAATTTAAAATTTATCCAAATATTTTTAAACCAATCAGGTTTGTAATAATTTAATAAATAGTAAAGATTTTTTTAACTGTTTCTTCAAGATCTTATTAATGCTTTATTTTTTTAAATTATTAATTGCATATTTTTTAAAGTTTTAGACGAGATACTTTTTTAAAAAAAAAAAAAAATAATGATTCATTCTTAATTACTAATAAAAAAAAAAAAAAAAAAAAAAAAAAAATTTTATTTTTTTTTTTTTATTTTATCATTAATTCAAATTTTAAATTTTTTTATTTTTATTTTAAAAAATTAAATATTTATTCAAATTTATAATTTCTTAGATAGTGCCAAGATGGAAATTTATTTTTTAATATTAATAAAATGAAATTATTATTTATTTTATTCTTTAATGGAAAAATTATTGTGTAATTCAGTATTAATTTTTATAAATTTATGTTTTTGTTAAGGATAATTGAATGATTTCCAAAATTCAAAAATTTACTTTTTATTATTTATTTTCCAAACTATATAGAAGTAAAAATTTTTATTCCATTCTAATTATTATTATTATTATTATTATTATTATTATTATTATTATTATTATTATTATTATTATTATTATTATTATTATTATTATTATTATTATTATTATTATTATTATTATTATTATTATTATTATGTAATAATACTTGAGTCATCGCATAATTTTATTCTTTTTTTTTTCTAGCGACACCAAAAGTTGAATTTGGCAACACACCTTCGTTGCTTCCTGCTGGCAAAGGTATCTCTATCACTGCCTTCATCCTTGCATTCACAATCAACAAGCACCAACCGAATGTCATCTGGCGGCTCTATTCAGATTGTCCAGAAGGCATTGGCTCGTGTGATAAAACTAATGGCACTATGGTAGGTTTTAATAATAATAATAATAATAATAATAATAATAATAATAATAATAAAAATTTTAATAATAACATTGTCTTCAGCTTTCCCACAAGCTTGAAAAGGATACTGGCCCTCTTAATCGCTATAAATCTGTTGTTTCGCTACTCCCTTCAACTTCAGGAGAGTTACTGTGTGAAGTCAGAAATGACCTCGGTTTCAATAGCACTCGAATGTACCTGAATGTTTCAGGTTGGTGTCCTAACTTACTTTCTTAAAGATGGTATGTAGGTGTAAACGTTTCTTGTTTTCTGAATTTGTAGAAATTCTTCACTTTGTGTAGGATGAAACCGCGTTTTTCCCGCACCTCACAGCCATTTTGAAAGCCGTTTTTATTCTACTTATGATCTTATATTTTATATAAGATTGTAAATATCATTTATTACGAGTGATTTTACAAGTATGAGTGACTGAAATTGATATTGTGCATATTTTAGATACAATTTTAATAGGTAAATATTTAGCTTGATGTTTATGCAATTTAGGGGATTTTTCAAATGATTCTATTTTTTTTATAATAATAATAATATAAAAGTTCACATCTCACGGGCATTGCCCTATTCTAGGAGAGGAACTTTTCTAGGTAGTATATACCTAGGATCCCGAAGTGGGATCGAACCGGTGCCCTCAAGCACGTGAGTCAATCACTTTACCGTTTGAGCCACGGTAAACGTGACAGTGCAAATAATGTACTGAACATACCTTAGAATTAACAATAT
Source organism: Armadillidium nasatum (assembly GCA_009176605.1). Lineage (NCBI taxonomy): Eukaryota > Metazoa > Arthropoda > Malacostraca > Isopoda > Armadillidiidae > Armadillidium > Armadillidium nasatum. The sequence continues at coordinate 25,949 of SEYY01024310.1, read as the reverse complement.
GAATACCATGTCTTCTAAGAGTAAAATAAGTTATTTTATCGAAATATTTAATGTTATTATTTATTTACCATTTATTATTGGGTCAAGTTATCAAGATATAAATGATATGGGGAATCGAAAATCGATAGCTTGTTTTTGGAATGACTCAGTAGTATCAAATGCTATTACTACAGGGATTAAAAGTTGAAAATTCAAAGGAAAAATATTCTAGTATTGAAACGTTGTACAAAAATAGACCATTACCAATTTTACATTTTCTCATAGGTGTAAATTTGTTTGTCTATTTAACAGAAATACGAAAGGTTTTAATCAGCAGGAATTGTAGTAGTCTCCCTACCTTAAACCCACCCAAATTGTAAACTCTTACTGCATGGAAAGATAATTATTACACCGATATATATATATATATATATATATATATATATATATATATATATATATATATATATATATATATATATATATATATATATATATATATATATATATATATATATATATATATATATATATATATATATATATATATATACACTCAAGGGTTTAGGACACCTCTCAGTTTTCGTCTTCGGAAACCAATTTTTTTTTTTCCCCTACAAACACCTTATCCTTCCTCACCATTGGCCGAATTTTTGGCTATGAACACAACATATTTCATCCCTATATATCCAGAAGGCGATTTCAGTGCATTGTTTTACCTTTATTTTTAAAAATACCTACGTTTTATTAAAATATTTCCCTTTATTAAAAAAAAATACCTACTTAATAAAATATTATCCTTTATTAAAAAAAATTCCTACGTCTTAATAAAATATTTCCCTTTATTAAAAAAATACCTACGTCGTTAATAAAATATTTCCCTTTATTAAAAAAATATCTACGTGTTAATAAAATATTTCCCTTTATTAAAAAAATACCTACGGCTTAATAAAATATTTCCCTTTATTTAAAAAAAAAAAAACAAATTTGAAATCCTTTAAAATATTTCCCACAGATAAAACAGCACCATTTCTGGTGAAGGTTCGCACAGAAAAAGGCTCTATAAACCTGACCCGTCTAGGAACATCAAAAACTATAGAGGTCATTGAAGGGGACAACATCGATCTTGAATGTTCTTCTCTCAACTTTCTATTTGACAAGCTTACATTTAACTATTCAGGTATGTAAAGTTCCTTAGCATTGTGAGAGATATCGAATGTGAATTCGGATGTGAATCTACAATGTTACTTAAAGATGAATTGCTAGAGCGAATGAAATTATAATACTTATATTATACGGATGTGAATCTGACGTCACTATTTGTTTGAATGTATTATGTATGCTTGTTTGAACATAGTATAAGATAGTCACTTATGTATTATTTATATATGCATGTATGTGTTTATTATTATTATTTTTATTATTGCAGGGAATATTTTTCCATGTGATACAAAACTGTCTTCAGCATGGTGCTCAAATACAAGAGAACATTGCCTTTGGAAACGATGGGTCATACAAATGTATAGCCGAAAATCGTGCTACAAAGGCAGCCGAGACGATATCATTCCGAATCTCAATAGTAGGTGAGGCAAGGAACAAAGCTAACAATAATTTAATAATAATATTGCCAATAAGAACAAAAAAGTAATGAGGAAGCTCTATAAGAGTTATTTAAAGCCGTTAATTGAAACTGTGCACAAATTTGAAATCCTTTATTATAATGGGCATTGACACCCTTGAAGTAGTACAACGTAGAACCATGAAAATTTTTGAAAAGATTTTGAAATCAGATTGTGAAAAAAACAGACATGCTTTTATATGAAATGGAGGTTTTCTAAAGAGGGTATGATTCCAAGTAAAGATGGTATGATTCTCAATCATATAAAATATTCTAATTTCGACTCTGTTGTAGATAGTAAGTTTTTCATACATAATGCCAGTAGAAATATGAATCATAGTAATAAAATAAAAAAATAAAATATTTTGTGTGGATGAGAAATATTTTTTCATTTAATAATGTTGTTAATTTTTTTAAATGGTTGCCTAAGGATGTGATAGATAGTAGTATTTCACTTCCGAACCTTTAAAAATAAGTTGGATAGTTATACGAAGGCTTTGCACTGTTAAAGCAATAAACAGTTACGCACTGTTCTTTTTATTCAAATTTCTGTTTTAACTGAATCTTATCTTGAGTAATTGTTGTGGTGTTAATGGACAAAGCGAAAAATAAATTTAGTTAATAGGTTTATGACACTGTTTTATATTTGTAACATTTCCTTCCTTTTCTTGTATTTCCTTCTATTTCTTGTATTATTGACTGGGATACTGGTTGCAGTGTTAGGAAAAAATTGCAAATGTTTGGTTTTACTAGAAATTGGTGGATGGTTTATTGTTTTTCTTATTATTATGATTGATCTTGAATGTTGTAAGGGTTAGAGGGGTATTCCTTTCCAAGTTGCTTCTTGCTATCAAAGATTTTATATTCTTATATAAAGATAATTTTATATTCTGACCAAGTAATTCAAAGAACAGTACTCGGTAAATAAACTTAGTTTCAGAAAGGGTAAATATTGTAGACAGTGAAAGAAATTATATATAGTTAATTTAAAGGTTTTCAAAGGTAAAACAAAGGTAAATTTAAAGTAAAAAGGTAGATAAAATAATTATCAGAGCAATTATAGGTCATGATTAATTAGATTAAAGGCTGCAGACAATATAAATAAGGTAATAGTCAGGTGAAGTATGGTAAACGTTGGATATAATTACTTAAAATAAGTGCTTGGAAGATGTAACAGAAAGGTAAAATGTAACATTGCAATTAAAAGTAAAAGATAAAGACGTATTTCCATGCATTTAAAATAAACACCTTGAATTTTGTTTCAGATTGACTTCTTTTTAACAAATATCAATTAAGTTGAGTTTAACAATCTCTGTTTTATTTGAATATATTAAACCAACTTGATAGGAAATTGTATTACTCAAGCCTTATAGTTTGAAGTGGAAATAACACCTCACTTTTTACACCAAGTCTAAAATGTTAGCTGTTTCTACTCTGAGAGTAAATAAATCCATTTTATTATTATTATTATTATTATTATTATTATTATTATTATTATTATTATTATTATTATTATTATTATTATTATTTATTATTTAAATATTTTTCATTCAGTGAGAAGAAATGAGACATTTTGACTTCTTTAAGTCTTAAAATATTTATGTATCTAAAATTAAAAAAAAAAGTTTTCAAAGTTCTTAATCATGATAAATATTTATTATTATTATTATTATTATTATTATTATTATTATTATTATTATTATTATTATTATTATTATTATTACTGAGAGCGATGCTTTCTAGAATTTACTTTATAAACTCTTATGTATGAGATGCTTATTATACACCTTGATTGGGGGATTCAGTACTCAATTTATTAATACAGAAAAGATGGCTCCAACGGTTCTGCCAAGTTCTAATGTTTCTACAGAAGGAACAGAAATATCAGTGAAGTCATCTGACCCATTTTTTATTGCCTGTTATGTGGAAGGGAGACCTAAACCCACGATTACATGGCTAAAGGTAATCCTTTGACTTTACTTTACTAATTTATAAAAACAAAAGTCTTGAATTTTTTTTTTTTTTTTGAGATTTTCGAATCCCCCTCTTTCAACCCCCCTCCCTCACTACGAGCACTAACCCTATCTGTGTAGGGGTTTTCTCTGTTTCTGTGTAAAAATAAATTTACTAATTTTTTGTCTGATTTCTTCTAAGTGTTTGGTAAGTATTTGGTATTAGACTTTTTCTTCTTGAGCAACTTTTTAATTACCAATGGTTTGCTAGGCCTATTACAATTACAAAATATTTATAATATTTTTTTTATAAATAAAATTTTCAGTAGATAGAAATGCCATTAGGCAAGATTTCCTAGTCAAATCAGTAGACTCTTCAGCAGCTTTTGATAGTTAATAGTTTGCTGTGCCTATCAAAATTTTAAAGTAATAATAATATCTTTCCAGGACGGTGTAAATATCAACGAAATTTCAGAATATTTTGAAAATAAAGACAGAGTTTTCTTGAAGGATAATGACCAGGTTCTGGAATTCAAGTTTGCTCAAAAGGAATACGAGGGAAAATATGAATGCAGCATTGAAAATAGGGTTGGACATATAAAGCCTTATGCAAATGTTGTGATCGAAGGTATTATTATTATTATTATTATTATTATTATTATTATTATTATTATTATTATTATTATTATTATTATTATTATTATTATTATTATTATTATTATTATTATTATTATTATTATTATTATTATATTTTCTTTCAGGTGCTGCCCTGAGTTCCATGGAAATTGGCATCATAAGTGCAGTCGTTGGCTTTATCGTTATTTTATGTTCTGTCGTGATTTTCTTAGTCATTAGAGTTAAGAAAGAGAGCAAACTTCGTAAAGATATTCGACAGACGCAGTTGTATCTTTTCGAGAAAGGAAACGTTGGAGACCTGAACAAAGAATGTACGATTGATGAACAGGCTGAATTGCTTCCATATGACCATACTTACGAAGTGGAAAGAGAGAATATAAAAATAGGTTAGAGTCATGTTTACCTTCCATATAATAATAATAATAATAATAATAATAATAATAATAATAATAATAATAATAATAATAATAATAATAATAATAATAATTTAAACTTTATGATCGTTAGGAAAGCAGTTGGGTGCTGGAGCCTTTGGAAGAGTAATGTTGGCTGAAGTTAAAGGTTTGGATGGAAGACCATCACCAACTCGTGTGGCAGTCAAGATGTGTAAAGATGGGGCTGATATGGCACATCTTCGTGCTCTTACCCTAGAATTAAAGATAATGATTCATTTGGGCAAACACTTGAACATTGTGAATCTTATTGGAGCACATACTTCAAATATGGACAAAGGTATGTTAAAACCACATAATCGTTATTCATTTGGACAAAGACTTGAATATCATAAACCTTATTGTTACACTTACTTTGAAAAAAAATAACAAGGTAATTAAAATCATATTAAATTGATTTTTAAAGGTGATTTATGGATACTTGTGGAATATTGTAAATATGGGAATCTTTTAAAGTTCATCCAGAGAGCCAAGGCGCAATTTATCAACCAAATCGACCCTGTCACAGGTGAAATTGATATACATCGAACATTCCCATTTCCAAATGACCCATTGTCACCAACGTCCCTAGGAAGGAGCAGTGTTGGGTAGGTCTTGGAAGGAAGAATTTGTTCGCCTTCTTCTTCTTCTTCTATTATTATTATTATTATTATTATTATTATTATTATTATTATTATTATTATTATTATTATTATTGTTCAGGTTTGGAAGAACTTCCAATTTGGATCCTGATGGATACCTTGAGACGAATCCCGGGGGTTCTATGAGAAGCGGCAGGTCAGTGGGGCGACACCCCTCTACCACCTCCAATACAGGATCAACATTAGGAGCATCAAGACCTGGGATGTATGTTGGCAACCCTCATTACACGACTGTCGGTTTTCTTGATGTGAGATTTTTTGTTTTTTTTTTGTAAAATATAGATAAAAGTTTTTGAAATTTTGTGTATGTTTAAATTTAGAATATTTTAAAGATTATTAAAAAAAAAAAAAAAAAAAACAATACATGAGGAAAAGCAAAAGAATTCTTGTAAATATTATTAATAAAAGTTCTTAAGAATTGGCTGTTGAATGAGTACTTTATGAAAATTACTGTGATTCGAGTAATTCAATGAGTACTTGTACTCTTTCCCTTTGAGCGTATATTTGTGATGTAGATATTATGAAGCGCACTTATGGTATATTAAGTAATTGTTTGAGTACTTGTACTTTTCTCTGCTGATTGGATACTTTTTGTGAATATTATTGTAAATAGTACAAATGATACCAGTTATTGTGTGAGTACTTGGACTCTTCTTGAGCGATTACTGGTAGTGTTCTAGCATACTTTAATAAAATATCTACCATTCACTGAAAAACTTTACTCCAGGATGTAAAGCGTAAAATCAAACCCCATCAATGAAATTTAAATGTCATTAAAAAAAATAACAAATAAAATATTGAAAAGGATATTAGATTATTATTTTTCTAGCTAAAAAAAAATAAAACGAAATAAATAAAGCTTATATTGGTGCTTATCCAATTATTATAGAAATGAAAGCTAATATCGAGATATCGATGCTTATGTGGCCCCCCCCCCCAAAAAAAAGCTAATTTCGATACTTATCCAATGAAAGCTAACCTCCTTACTTATCAGAATTTATGAACATTAATTGTAATTATTGTTAAAATTAAGAGCTAAGGCAACATTTCAAATTTATCATTACTTAAATAAAAAAAATCTTTCCTCTATAGGAACAAAACTCCTCCTCAATATCAACTAGTTCCTAAATCAGGAGGTGAACATTACGTAATGGCTACAGAGCTGCCTACAATCAACCAATCAACTCCTAGAAAGGAAAGTTCAATCTCGAATCCTTCCTCCGAAATGGGGTATCATATGACGCTCAATACGGAAATGACGTTAGTGTCTTCACCACCACCATTTTCACCAACACCTTCCTCTACTTCAGGTAGGAAAACCTTGAAAATATTATTATTATTATTATTATTATTATTATTATTATTATTATTATTATTATTATTATTATTATTATTATTATTATTATTATTAAGTCATTAACATTTAGGTCTGTTATTACTTGTTTCATTATTATTATTATTATTATTTGCAGGTGATTTTTTCTTCGACTCTCAGGGAAAGCCAGTAATTCATGATTCAGGGAGTATCCCCGGGGTTTCCGCCCCTTTTACTACAACAGATCTCGTATGTTGGGCTTGGCAAATAGCCAATGGGATGGAGTATCTTACTAGGAGAAAGGTATTATTATTATTATTATTATTATTATTATTATTATTATTATTATTATTATATCTTGTTGAAATTATTGCTGTAGTTGTAATAGTAGAAGTAAGCATATTTGTAATAGTTCCATTGTTACCGAATTTAAAAATCTTGTCAAAATTGGCAATTATTATCAAAATTGTCAAATTATAACTTTTTACCAAGTTTAAAATTTATTACAATCATAATTTGCAGGCATGCAAGATTTTTTAAAAAAATTTCTGGATGGCAATTTTCGACAAATTTACCATAGTTGGCAATTTTTTGCCAAAGTTGAGAAATTCAGCATAATTAAAAATTAATACCAAAGTTACCAACCTAACAGATTGAAAATTAATCAAAATAGAGTACCACTTGAAATTTAATTGCCTAAGTTAGCAATTTGACAGTTAAAGAGTAGCACATCTAAGCAATATTTGTCAAAGATTATTCACTTGACAACAAAATAGCAAAGCCGGTAAATTTAATTAACCAAAGTACCATTTGTAACTAACAATTTTTACCAAGTTCCCAATATCACCTTTTACCAAAGTGCTAATTTTGTCTAAAGTTATCAAATTCATTTTCCAGGTTCTTCACGGTGATTTAGCAGCCAGAAATCTCTTACTCGCGGACAATAACGTCGTGAAAATTAGTGATTTTGGCCTTTCCAGAGACATGTACAAAACTGACGTATATATGAAGAAAGGCGACGTAAGTATAAAATGATTTAAATAAAAGGAATAACGACATAACTTAAAATTTAATGCATTTTAAAAAATTCTTTCCGGAGTTCATAATTAATGATCGAAATCGGATTTTTAAACATTTTTAGTCGTTTTTTTGGATTAAAGATGTAGGAGTTCATAATTAGTGATCGAAATTTTTGGAATTAAAGACGCAAGAGTTCATAATTAGTGATCGAAATCGGATTTTTTAACATTTTTAGTCGTATTTTTGGATTAAAAACGCGAGAGTTCATAATTATCGATCAAAATCGGATTTTTAAACATTTTTACTTGTATTTATGGATTAAAGACTTGGGAGTCTGTAATTAATGATCGAAATCGGATTTTTAAACATTTTTACTTGTATTTATGGATTAAAGACATAAGTCGATTTATTTGAGCAAAAATGTCTTATAATAATTTAAATTTCTGAGTTGATAAGACGTAAATCGAGTTAAATAAATAAATAACTATTGCATAAATCGAGATATGTGTGTGTGGGAATGTTATAAGTTTTACGAGTAAATTAATGATACGCAAGTCGAGTAGAATAAGTGAACTAGTACGGCGTAATTAGAGTTAAATTTAGTACTGCGTTAAGTCGAGTTATATCAATGAATTGTATGATGTAAGTCGAGTTAAGTAATTGAATTAATATGATGTAATCGTTTTACCGTACTTTAACATTAAAAAAAATATATTTCCATTAATTAAATACACATAATAAATTAACTTAAATACAACAAGAAAGTTTTTATTAGTATAGTGAATGGAAATGTCACAACTAACAGAATATATATAAGTAGAAATAATGGTCGAAGAAAAGAAACAAGCTAACCTAACCTACCCTAAACCTTACCTAACCTAACATATCAAGTGAGGTGTAAAATAGACTTAATATAAATAAAACACAGACAACATCATTTCTCAAATAAAAATATTGTTCGCAGTAGAAAGTTAGTCTAACCTAACCTAGCATTATTATTTATAATTGATTATCTTAGTTATTATTATCATTCTATATTATTATTATTATTATTATTATTATATTATTATTATTATTATTATTATTATTATTATTATTATTATTATTATTATTATACCTAATGATATATATCTATTAGTACACCGCGAATATTACCACTCACGAAATGTATAAATTAAATTATATATATATATATTATATTATATATATATATATATATATATATATATATATATATATATATATATATATATATATATATATATATATATATATATATATATATATATATATATATATATATATATATATATATATATATATATATTGTTTAGGAAATCATGCCCATCAAATGGATGGCACCAGAGGCAATCCAACAGAAGGTCTTTAGTATCCAAAGCGATGTGTGGGCATACGGCATCACCCTGTGGGAGATGTTTACCCTCGGGAATACCCCATACCCAGGGATTCCTCTTAATCAGGAGTTCACAATTGCCCTTGAGAACGGAATGAGAATGGAAAAACCCAAATATTGTAATGAAGAAATGTGAGTAGCTTTTTCTTCTTCTTCTATCTTCTTCTTTTTTCTTTCTTTTTCTTCTTTTCCTTCTTCTTTTCTACTTTTTTTTCTTTTTCTTCTTTTCCTTCTTTCTTCTTTTTCTACTTTTTTTCCTTCGTTTTCTTTCTTCTTTTCTTCTTTTTTTTCTTTCTTTTTCTTCTTTTTTCTTTCTTTCTTTTTTCTTTTCTTCTTTTCTTCTTTCTTTCTTCTTCTTCTTCTTCTTCTTCTTCTTCTTCTTCTTCTTCTTCTTCTTCTTCTTCTTCTTCTTCTTCTTATTATTATTATTATTATTATTATTATTATTATTATTATTATTATTATTATTATTATTATTATTATTATTATTATTACAATTATTATTATTTTTTAATTATTATTGTTATTATTATTCAACAATTATTATTATTATTATTATTATTATTATTATTATTTTATTATTATTATTATTATTATTATTATTATTATTATTATTCTTCAGATATAAGTTTATTGCAAAATTGTTGGCGTTTGAATCCGGTTGAGAGACCAAGTTTCAGTCGGATAGCAGATCTCTTGTCGGATATGTTAAGTCCGGATAAAACAAAGGTATGAAGATATTTCGTTAAGGATAATTAGGATTAAGAGTTAGGATAACTGATTAATATTACAGATTAGGATTAAAAATTGTCCTAACGAATCGTTGGGACAAGTTGCAAATATGTCACAACAAAGTTTTTTTCAGTTATTTTCTTATTAGAAAATAAATCGGTGAAGCGACTTTTCCATGCTTAACATGTCCTTTCTCTATTGAAAATTTTACTGTGACATTGTCCCAACGATTCGTTGGGACAATTTTTCAGAGTTAGGATTAAAAATTACGAATTAGGAATGCAGATTACAATTAAGGATTACAAATTAGTTTAATAGATTAGGATTACATATGATTGCGGATTAAAATTAGATCAAGATTATGGATTAAGATTATTGGTTAGGATTAACCAATAATCTTAATCCATAATCTTGATCTTATTTTAATCCGCAATCATATGTAATCCTAATTTATTAAACCAATTTGTATTAAGATTACAAATTAGGATTTTAGATTAGAATGAATGATATTTACGGATTAAAGTTTCGGATTATGATTACAGATTAGTATTAAGGATTATGGGTTAGGATTACAAAATAGAATTAAGGATTGTGGATTTGGATATTAGATTAGAATTAAGGATTACGGATTAGGGTCTCAGATTAGAATTAAAGATTACAGATTTAGATAAAGGATTACGGATTAGGGTCTCGCATTTTAATTAAAGATTACAGATTGACATTAAGGATTACGGATTAGGGTTTCAGATTAGAATTAAAGATTACAGATTTAAATGAAGGATTAGGATGGAAGATTAAAGATTACAATTAAAGTTAAAAAATAAAGGCCTATTATATATATATATATATATATATATATATATATATATATATATATATATATATATAATATATATATATATATATATATATATATATATATATATATATATATATATATATATATATATATATATATATATATATATATATATATATATATATATATATATATATATATATATATATATATATATATATATATGATTTATGACAGAATTATGTAGAGATGAATACTGTCTACATGCAGAAGAATGAAGAATGGATGGGTCGAAATGAAGATTACCTTAACATGGTTACAAGTCCAGATTTTAAAAATCTTCACGTAAGTTACTCTTGGAATTGAAGAGAGGAGATTATGTAAATTTATT
>SEYY01024310.1:7500-10000 GCA_009176605.1 Armadillidium nasatum | reverse complement strand
TCTCCTTCTCTGTATGGATGACTGGATGACGCTGTATGGATGACTGGATGAAGCCGTATGGATGACTGCTTCGTACTTTTCAAGGAGATAGATTATGCAAATATATTTCAATAAAATACATCTGAGAGACACAACAACATGAGACTCACCCTGTATTCTTTCTAAATGTTTATGTTACACATAAGAACAACATATTTAAAATTTTTGAATATTTATAACCTACTTCTACCCTTCTTGTTACAAACTATTTTACCAATATCCCACTAAAGTTCATACTATCAGATATAAGATTTAAAATCTATAAAATTTTTAAAATTTTTTCTGATTTATATTTGTTCCCCGCAAAGATGGAATTAATAACAACAAAAAAAGTAATTAATTTCGAATTTCGAAACAGTAGAAGAACAACCACACATTACAACTATGGAAACTGGTAAACTGACACAGATTTTTCGTTCTGTCTGAGCCTTCGCCGTAACGCTGACGTCATTTCTCGTCCACTGTTGTTAATCAAAATGGTCTTCCATTATGATTTATTCATAAAAATTCAGGTTTTAAAAGTATCAACGAATTATCCACCAATATCTTTAGACCCACATTCCATCTTGCTGTTGTAGGTAAAAAGACAAAAAATAACACCAAATTTCCTTATTTCGTGGTCCTTTGCCCTTCGGCATTTCGGTGAACTGGTGAATTTCGGTGGCGTTATAGACATATCTAAAGCCTTCGATAGAGTCAGGCACAAAGATTTGATTTCTAAACTTCTCTCCTTTGGTATATATCCTCTCTGATTCCCTTTTCCGATCGTTCTATAGATTCTAAAAGGTTACTGTTCCTTCTTTAAATCCTTTTAAATAGGTGTTTTCCTCAGGTATCTGTCCTATACCCAACTTTTTTTCTACTTTTCATTAACGACATTCTCTCTATTACTTTATCACCTATTCACTATCATGCTAATGACTCCACCCTTTATTACTCTTTTTTACCCTACTCAGCAGCAATTAATTAAAGCAGACTAATGGCTTTGGAGCATCTAACCTCGGATCTTTTTAAATTTCTAATTGGGACAGAGAAAACACGGTTGTTTGTCAATGCTTCAAAAACTCGATTCCCCCATATTTCTAGTCGACACAGTGTTTCACTCAACTATAACATCTTTGAATATACAAACCTTCATCTATTCATAATATTCTCGGTATATCTATTTTCATTTTAATTATTCTTTTAGCTATTTTTTTTAGCTATTCTTTCAGGTTCTTTTGAGCAATTTTTAATCCTTTTTCTCATGATCTTTCTTGAAAAGATCGCATTATTTCTTTTTCAGTACAATCTTCTAAGAGGTTGTGTTCTGGGGTGACCTCAAAATTTCTTTACTGCTACCCAGTTGCTTTCCCTTTATATGGATTGCTGTTTGCCTCTATATGAGTATGCCTAAGGTGACTATATTTTTTTCTGACCAAAAAGCGGGACGCCTCTGAACATTTCCCCCCCTCCCAAATACCCTGCTCGTAAGGGTTTTAAGGGATGTATAAAGAAGGGTGATTTTTAATATAAAGAAGAAATACGATTGTTGTTTTCAAAATAAGGACAGAATTTTTCCTTCAAATATCGTACAATTTTTTTTTTTTTTTAGATTTATTTAAAAATATTTTACATTTTTCTTACCTAAATTTCGACAAGGATTCCAAAAATATAATCCTTTTTTACGTACGTTCAGTAGTTTTTGAAATATTTAAGTGGTTCAAACCGAAGTCTGACCATATATATATATATATATATATATATATATATATATATATATATATATATATATATATATATATATATATATATATATATATATATATATATATATATATATATATATATTATATATATATATATATATATATATATATATATATATATATATATATATATATATATATATATATATATATATATATATATATATATATATATATATATATATATATATATATATATATATATATATATATATATATATATATATATATATATATATATATATATATATATATATATATAGTGATGGATCGGATGTCATATTTTCCAATTTGCGGATGCGGATGCGGATGCGGATGTTGAATTTTGGAGAAGTGCGGATGCGGATGCGGATGCGGATGTTGAATTTTCGAAAGTGCGGATGCGGATGCGGATGCGGATGTTGAATTTTCGAAAGTGCGGATGCGGATGCGGATTCGGATTTGAATTTTCGAAAAGTTCGATGATGCGGATGCGGATGCGGATGCGGATGCGGATGTTAATTTTGATGAGGATGCGGATGCGGATGCGGATGCGGATGTGGATTTTAATATATATATATATATATATATATATATATATATATATAATATATATATATATATATATATATATATATATATATATATATATATATATATATATATATATATATATATATATATATATATATATATATATATATATATATTTCACTATCACCTTTCCCACTTTC
>SEYY01024309.1:0-20000 GCA_009176605.1 Armadillidium nasatum | reverse complement strand
TAGTATGATTAATGTTTCCATGAGAGGGGCCCGTCGGAATGTTCTGAACGCAAAACCTATTCGGTATATTCCGGTATTGAGGCTTACATTCCATATTTTTTCTCTTCTACTGAATCTAACAAACCTTAATTTAACTCTTCTTCTTCTAGTTCTATTCTTCTCAGGGATGCTGCCTTTATGGATTATCGTCGTCTTCAAACTCTGGAAACTTATTCAACTTATATTTCATCCCGCAATCGGGCAAATCTATTTTTCTTAACACCAAAAACTCATATCTCCGTTGAAAATGAAATAATCTTACTAGTTCTTCTACCTTTCCACTTTCTGGCATTATGCAAAAAATATTAACTTTAACTTTGCTTCTTTCTCTTTTCATCCTCTTGTATCCTCTAACGGCACAACTGCGGTTTTGCTTTCTTCTAAGGCTGAACTCTTCGCTCAAACATTTTGCTCCTAATTCAACCTTAGACGATTCCGGATCAATACCTCTCCTCCACGTTCAGCCCCCTTCAACTCATTTATTCGTAATATTGTAATTTCTTCTAAAGATGCAATTTCTGCTTTCTCTGAACTTAACCCTTAGTTGGTGTACGGTCCTAAATGTATCACTCCTGTAGTTCTCGAAACCTGTGTTTCTAACCTTTACCCTGCCTTGATATGCTATTTCGTCTCTGACTTTCTTCTTTAACTTTCCTTCTTGCTGGGAACGTGCCCTCATTCAGCCTATCAGAAGATGGAGGACGCGTCTTTTTCAGCTACCGTCTCATTTCTTTAACTTCCGTTCTTTCTAAAGTTTTCGAATCTATCCTTAACAGAAAGATTTGGAAACATCTCAATTCTTCGTAACAAAAGCTCTACTGGTAATCTTTTTCCCTTTTCTCTGACTCCTGGTCCTTCGCTTTTCGACATTTAGGTGAATCTTTTACTCTCACGTTTCACATATCGAAAGCCCTCGATAGAGTCTACAACAAGTTTTGATTTCAAAACTTCCCTCTTTCGGTATCTGTCCCTTCTCTGCGGTTTCCTCTTCGATTTCCTTTCAGGTCGTTCTATAGCAGCTGTTGTAGATGGCCACCGTTTATCCTTTAAATCTATTAATAGTAGTGATACTCAAGGATTTGTCCTATCCCCAAGACTTTTTCTATTTTTCATTAATAACCTCTCTATTACTTCATCAAATATCCACCCTTATGTTGATGACTCCACCCTTCATTAATAATTTCAATTTGAAAGAGACCACCCCTCAATAGCAATTAATAGCAGGAAGGTAGCTTTGGAGCAACTAACCTCTGATCTTTCTTGTATTTTAAATTGGAGCATTGAAAATTGTCGTTTTCAATGCCTCAAAACCTCTATTCCTCCTTCACTCTATTCGACACAATCTTCCACATAGCTATGATATCTTCTTCGAAAACACACAACTCAAACCTTCGTACGTTCTTAATATTCTGTGTTTCTCTTTCTCGTGCTCTTTCTTTTAAAGATCACATTACTCATCTTTCTAAACAAGCTTCTACGAGGGTAGGTGTTCTGTGGGGTCTTTAAGATTTCTTCCCCCACCTCAGTTGCTTGCTCTTTATAGGGGTGTTGTTTGCACTTGCTTGGAGTACTCATCACATTTCTAGGGTAGTTCCACTTAAAGAGCTCTACTTGAAAATGTAGAGTCTAGGGCTTTTCGTCTTATAAACTTTTTTGCTCTAACTAATTCTCTCCAGTCTCCTTTCTGCTTGTCTAATTGCTGCGTCACTCTCTCTATACTATCGCTATTACAATGAACACTGTTTTTCTGAAATCTCCGGTATCATACCTCCTCCACTGAAAATGGCTCCTTTTACGCACCTTTCTACACAGTCTCATCCTATCTCTGTTCGACTCTCTGACTCCAGACTTAACCGCTATGCTCAATCCTACATGTACTCTACTGAAAAAATCAGAAGCACACATCCTTTATCTGTTTTCCTAAATTCCTTTGACTTACACATCTTTAAACGCTGTGTATCGGGACATGTCGGCCTTTAACTTTACTAGATTTCTGGTGTTTTACAAACTCTGGTGGAAATTGGTAGGCTTCTGGCATCTGCTCACCAGGTGATATATATATATATATATATATATATATATATATATATATATATATATATATATATATATATATATATATATATATATATATATATATATATATATATATATATATATATATATATATATATATATATATATATATATATATATATATATATATATATATATATATATATATATATATATATATATATATATATATATATATATATATATATATATATATATATATATATATATATATATATATTATTTGGAAGTACTGTTATTGCTATTATTTTTGGTCAGGGCAACAACATCGATATTAATAATAGAAAAGTGTTTCTAAACTCATTCTTCCGTCTGTAAAATAAATTTTATTTTGAATTTAAAGCAAAATAATAAATAATAATTCTAATTAATTCCTAATTAAGATTTTACTTTTATTTAAATTTTAACTTACCAAATTTTAACCCTGGTGAAAAATCTTACCATTATCACTGAATATTCTGTGTTATAATCATTTGCATAGGGACTAAATTTCAATAAGATCGTGATGATGCTTATTCCCAGTATAAAAGTAACGAAAGCGCATACCCACATGTGTTTATTAAAAGGTATGATAAGTTTCTTCCAATCTGGTAAAGGTTTAGGTATTGGAACTAAAAGGGCGTATCCTTCACTGTGATACGGAATGGATATTTCAAAGTCATCCTTCGCGTCGTATCTTATTATGAATGCATTAATAAGAATATCTTTGTTTTCATAAGCAAGATCACCAAGCATTCCTGTCCATTTTCCGTTAATGTAAAGGCCCCATTCGTTTCCTTTGTTGGCATGAATTTCATAAGAAAATTTTAGTTTTTTACTGATGATTTCAAACACATCGATGTTAGAACCTAGGCAAATACCGTCTCCAAACGAATATATATATGGAAAATCATAACACACCGATGTAACTTTAACAATTTTTCTGCTCAAGTTTATTTTTCTTCCAACAAAAATTTCGTTTATGGATCTTGGTTTTCTCCATAAACCCATAAAAATCTTACTAAATATCTGCTTCGATTTGGGAAAAGCAGACAGGCTGTAGGTTTCAATAGCAGACTTATTAAACTTTGATACCAATTCAACAATAAAAATGTACTCACTTCTTTGAATCGATGAGTCAAACAAGCTGTTTTTAATTTTCTTTTTTGAGTTCAGATTTGTTATTATAATATAGTATGGTCCCCAAACATAATTCGTAGACAGCCTTTGAAAGAAATGCTCAAGTTCATCATTGTAAGTGATTATAATGAAGATGATGCTTTTGCTTTGGGAAATATATTTGCCAAAAATAATTACTATCAAAGGTTCTGATAGTTGAAATCATATAAGGATATTGCTTTTTCCGATCACTACTTAATAGTTCTTCGATAAAATTATCCTTCAGCAAAATATCATCAATAATGTAAAATATATTTACCTCAGATAAAGTAAAATTCAACAAATCATTAAAGAAACTTTTGATTATTTGCTGGTCACATATTTCAAAGATTATTCTTTGAAGTATAATTAGAATCGTTTTCTGACACATTTAGTGAGTAACAATAAATGTTTCCAAGATTCAAAATTCCGAGACCAAAGAAGAAACGAAGATCAAAAAACATTTATCAAATTTATAGCATGTAAAGTTATCTGATTATTATCATTATTATTATTATTATTATTATTATTATTATTATTATTATTATTATTATTATTATTATTATTATTAATCTGTATGAAGTATATATATATATATATATATATATTATATATATATATATATATATATATATATATATATATATATATATATATATATATATATATATATATATATATATATATATATATATATATATATAAAGATTGGTGTGGTACAGAGGTTAAGTGTTTGACTTATATTAATGTTGTTCAAGAGGTCGAGTGAACGTTTCCCTGTGCGGGGAATAATTTGTATAATATTTTGGATAGCAGACAAAAGTGCTATTTTAAATAATAATAATAATAATAATAATAATAATAATAATAATAATAATAATATAATAATAATAATAATAATAATAATAATTATTATTATTATTATTATTATTATTATTATTATTATTATTATTATTATTATTATTATTATTATTATTATTATTATTTTATTATTATTATTATTATTATTATTATTATTATTATTATTATTATTATTATTATTATTATTATTATTATTATTATTATTATTATTATATTAATTTTCAACCATATGGACTTATATATTAAACCCCATTACACTCTACCCATATCAAGAGCCGACATGCTTAACCCGAAAGATGTTAATCTTCTGTTTCTGTTTTCATAAGCTAAAGAATATCACCTCGTTATCATATACATTTCATTTATTGACCATACTTTTACTTGAATAATACAAACACTCATACTAAGATTTCTAACAGCATCAAACATAAGAATACCCAAATCTACCAATATCAGAGATAGAAAAACTAATAACTTATTCACTGACTTTCGAATGATACCAATATTCAATATAACTAACTCGTAAAAACTTTGTATTTTCACACATACTCTATTTTCTTAAGGATCTTCAAAATTAATCTGCTTTAGATGCCAATATATCAACAATACAAGCATTCATACTAAGGTTTAGGGCAGCATCAAACATAAGAATACCCAAATCTACTAATATCGAGGGTAGGAAAACAAATAACTTATTCATTTACTTTCGAATGATATCAGCATTCAAAATAACTATCTCGTAAAAACTTTGTATTTTCACACTTCAGCTATTTTCTTATGGTTCTTTATACACTATCTTGCTTAAGTTACCAATATATCAACAACACAAACATTCATACTAAGGTTTCGGACAGCATCAAGCATAGGAATTCTCGAATTTAGCAATCCTAGTCAACATATATGCAACGTTATCAATATCGAGGTTAAGCAAACTAATAACTTATTCATTTACTTTCGAATGGTGCCAAAATTCAATATAACTAGTTCGTAAAAACTTTGCATTATTAAAGCTCATTACGGCTGATCCATATTAAGAGCCGACATGCATAACACCGAAATATAGTAAACTCCATATTCAACACATGTTAAATCTCCTTTATTCCATTTCCCCGCATATTCTACTTATCTCCACTGAGAAAGACCGAATCCTTAACAACACTCGTCATAACTTCTTCTTCATTTTATTATTATTATAAATTTTCAGCCGTATGAACTTATATATTAGACCCCATCACACACGATCCAAATCAAGAGCCGACATACTTAGCACCGAAAGATGGTAAATTCCATATTTCTTCATATGCTAAATACCTTTTATCCTGCTTTCACTGAATATTTAGCTGACTCCTCATGATAAAGACCTGAATCCTCACCAGCACTCGTCATAACTCAGCCTTCATATATGCATTTCATTCATAGAGCATACTTTTACATGAACATTACAAACAGTCATACTAAGATTTCTAACAGCGTCATTTATAAGAATACCCAAATTTCCCAAATCTAGTTAACATAAGAATACCCGATTTTTTCACATCTAGTTAACATATCGCTTCTCCGGAAGAACAGTGACTCAAGTAAAGATTTCACAGTTCTTCAGAAATCGCAATTTAATATTTCAATTGCGTGGTTGGAATTATTTAGATAATAAGAAATAGCTTGGAAATAATGAATGGGCATTTTTATATGGCAAATTTACTCTAGTTTTAGATAAGATTATTTGTTTTTGTTTCTAAGGAAAAACTAAAATTTTACAGCCCACTAAAATTAAGAACCTTCCAATTGTGTCATTGTTCCTCCAGAAAATGCCAAATTATTAGTATTTATGATATTCATATTCATAAATGGTATTAATTAAGATTTCTGGGAAAATAAATTTAACGAATGATTTGAAATCTAAATTATTTATTATTCATTTTTACAAACCTAAAATGGAAACAAGCTTTTGAAAAAGTAAATTTTTTTAAATTTTATTTTGAGCTATAGTGATTTTTGATTTGCATGCGAGTTTTGTGATAATAATATCTAAATTCTTCACTCCAGAACGTCTAGTTTCAGTTGTTCAAATGTGAGCTTCTTCCCAGTTCATCTGTTTGTAGCTACTCTTGTAGAAATAAACTTCGCTGCCCTTCCAGTATTTTTTAAAAGCTTAATCCTGTATTCGACGGATAATTTCTGTGAGCACTAAAGTACGCAACGATCAGAGCAAAGTGGTTCCATAGCCCTTTCATAAACAATTTTTTTCCGTTCTCGAAGTGTAGTTTTTCCTCGAGTTTTTCAAAAATTTGGCTTTATTTTTTCCATTGATCTGGGTTTCTTAGTCTCTTTTTTCCTTTTTTTCGAAGACGAAACAGTTGTTTGGAGATCGCATGGATCTTTAGCTAATGTCGATCGATTAGTGCTTTCACCTTTCCGAAGATGTTTCACTTTCTGATGAAATATAGTTGTCACTGCCTTCACCCAAAAGATGTTCCTCATCTTGTGTATCATCATTTTTTTATAATACATAGGCTTTGAAATTTTTCGCAGTTTTAGCTTGGTTGCGGAGATTTGTTCGGTAATATTGTAAGTCCTCCCAGATGATGTCCTGGTCTGCAGCGGTTGTTCATCAGTCAAAATCCCGGAAACATCAGCTGAAAATTGTTTAACTATTACTCTCAACGAAAGTACAAATAAATCCAAATAGGTAGTTCTGAGAAAATTCTTCATTTTTCATTAAATAATAAACAGGAAAGTACCTACTATGCATATTCAATTGTGGAAAACTTGGTTCTACCATTTTTTCTGTATTTATTGCAACTTCAGCACTTTGAATAGCAAGGCGTAACTTTCCATTTGATCGGTTCATTTTGTAGCTGTTATATTATTGGCTAAAAACAAAGCATACGATGTTGACATAACATTTTGGATTTGGAACAACGCCAAAAAAAATATTGTGTGAATAATGACAGAAAGAACAGTTACATCCAAAAAATAACGAAAATTTGAAGTCAACAATGACGGAATATATACTTACGGCATTGTTCCACTGACTAGCGATGGAAAACTGTGGTTTACTTCAGATAAACAATGACGCAATTGTCACTTACGACATTCTCCAACTAGGATCAAACATAAAATTTGTCACAACCGTTAAGAAATAGCACTTACGTCGTTTTAGAAATAAGAGCGATGGGTCACACTCAAAAACTGAAACACAACTGACCGTTACGTCGTTGTTCTTCTAAACATGTAATTGAAAACGTGTAATTTGAACAACGATGCAACTGCTCTCTAGCTGTCACGAAAAGGTATTTCAATTATATCATTGTTGCACAGGATAAAAAAACATTTTTTCTTATTGTTGTCGTATTTATTTAAAAAAAATTTTTTTTTTTGGACTTGCGTCATTGTTCCACCGGAGAAGCGATATATGCAGCATTATCAATAACGAGACCATGCAGCCTAATAACTTATATTTACTTTCGAGTGGTGCCAACATTCAGTTTAACTAACTCGTAAAAACTTTGTATTTTCACACCATCTATTTTCTTAAGGGTCTTCATAAACTAACCTGCTTTAGATGCCAATATATTAACAATACACGAATTCGTATTATGATTTCGGAGAGCATCCTTAATAACATGTGCCATAATTTCTCCTTCATTTTATTATTATCATTAATTTTCACCCATATGAACTTATATATTAGATCCCATTACACTCGATCCAAATCAAGAACCGACATACTTAGCACCGAAAGATGGTAAACTCCATATTTCTTCATATGCTAATTACCCTTTATCCTGCTTTCCCTGAATATTTGGGCGATTTCTCGTGATAAAGACCGAATCCTCACCAGCACTTGTCGTAACTCATCATCCATATATACATTTCATTTATATAGCATACTTTTACTTAGGCAATACAAACACCCATACTAAGATTTCTAACAACATCAAACATAAGAATACCCAATTCTACCAATATAACTAACTCGTAAAAACTTTGCATTTTCACACTTCATCTACTCTCTTATGGGTCTTCATAAACTAACATGCTTTAGAAGCCAATATATCGACAATACAAGTATTCATACTAAGGCTTCGGTCAGCATCAAACATAGGAATTCTCAAATTTAGCAATTCTAGTCAACATACATTCAACATCATCAATATTGAGGTTAATCAAACTAATAACTTATTCATTTACTTTTGAATTTTCAGTTAACATATTTCAAATACTTGACAAATATTTCATATTAAACATGAAAAAACATTTTTTTTCATGTAGTGAACTGTTACGAGCTGTATTTTTTTTCCTTCTAACATTAGCTATTCATGCATTTTTAAGTTAACAATATTTCAAATACGAGGTAAATATTTCATATATATATATATATATATATATATATATATATATATATATATATATATATATATATATATATATATATATATATATATATATATATATATATATATATATATATATATATAAGAATATTTATAAGAATGAGAGATCTGAATGAAATAGTTTGAAACTATGAAAGGAAAAAATAGCCTCCTTTTTTTTTTTTTTTTTTTTTTTTTTTTTACAAATCGACAAATCACTCACGGCCAGAGCCCCTTTTAAAGAGGGGGCACACGCATTGGGAAGAAAATGGATAGCGTTTAAAAAATGTATAAATCAACAACTACTATTTCAATTGCTATGATCAAAGTTGAGAGATTGGTAAGTTATAATAACTTCCATTCCGTTTCCATCGTTTTAAATTTACATTCTTATTATTATCTGTAGTTGCAGGTACATTTATAAATCATTGAAATTAACAATTTTGTCTTGAAATTAATAAAGAATAAAATCAAAAATTGAATGATTGATTCAAATTCCTTTATTTTCATTTACAATTGTAAACAAGAAATATATTTTGTATTTTTTCAAAGTTATTCTTCGTCATGAAGACATGACCTTTGCTCAACTACGAAGGGAAAAATGTGTTTGGAAAATTATTTTTTTCAAGTTTGCATCCGTTCTTCAATTATGAATTCTTGGTCATAAAAATAGGGGGGAAAAGTTTTCAGCATCATTTTCTTATTTAATTAATGCTTCATTATACACTGTTTGTCACAGAAGAAAATTAAGCTTGTTTAGAAAGATGAATAATATGATCTTTCCAAGAAAGAGCACGAATAATTGAAACACAGAGAATATTAAAAACCTACGAAGGTTTGAGTTGTGTTTTCGAAGAGCATATCATAGCTTTGTGGAAGATTGTGTCGAGAAGCGATGGAGGAATTGAGTTTTTGAGGCATTGAAAATAACAGTTTTCTGTACTCCAATTTGAAACACAAGAAATATCAGAGGTTAGTTGCTCTTAGACAATTAACTGCTGTTGAGAGGGTGGCCTTTTTCAAATTGAAATTAGTAATAAAGAGTGGAGTTATCAGCATAAGGGTAGATATTTGATGAAGTAATAGAGAGAAGGTCGTTAAAGAAAAGTAGAAAAAGTGTTGAGATGGGACAAATTCTTAAGTAGTACCACTATTAATAGATTTAAAGGATTAACAGTGGCCATCTACAACAGCTGCTATAGAACGACAGGAAAAGAAATCGAAGAGGAGACCACAGAGAAAGAAGGACAGATACCGAAAAAGGGAAGTGTTGAAATCAAATCTTGCAGACTCTATCGAAAGCTTTCGATATGTGAAACGTGATAGTAAAAGATTCACCTAAATGCCGAAAAACAAAGGACAAAGAGTCAGATAAAAGGGAAAGAAGATCACCAGTAGAGCTTTTGTTACGAAAGTCATACTGGCGGTCAGAAGAATTTAGACGTTTCCAAATCTTCCTGTTAAGGGTAGATTCAAAAACTTTAGAAAGAAATGAGACGATAGTTGGAGGATTAAGCCGGGTCATCCATCTTCCAGCAAGAAGAAAAGTTAAAATAGAAAGACAAGCGAAATAGTTTATGAAGGCAGGGTGAACGTCAGAAACACAGGTTTTGAAAAGCACAGGATCGATACAGTCAGAACCGTACACCTGCTAAATGATAAGTTCAGAGAAAGCAGGAATGACATCTTTAGAAGAAATTACAATATTAGGTATAAATGAGTTGGAGGGGGCTGAACGTGGAGTAATCTAATGTTGAATTAGACAAAAATGTTTGAGCGAAGAGTTCAGCTTTAGTAGAAAGCAAAACGGCAGTTGTGGCGTCAGAAGATACAAGAGGATGAAATGAGAAAGATGCAAAGTTAAAGTTAATATTTTTTTTTTTTGTGCAAAATACCAGAAAGGGCGTGAGATGGAAGAACCACTAAGATTATTTCATTTTCTACGGAGATATGGTGTTTACGAAAAGTAGATTTGCCCGACTGCGAGATAAAATATAAGTTGAATGAGTTTCCAGAGTTTTAAGACGACGATAATCCATGAGGGCAGCATTCCAGAGAAGAATAACACGAAAAGAAGAAGAGATAAATCAAGGTTTGTTAGGTTCAGCAGAAGAGAAAAAATATGAAATGTAAATCTCAGTGCCGGAGAATATCAAATAGGTTATGCGTTCAGAACACTCCGATGGTCCCCTCTCACGGAAACATTAATAATTCTATGGGAATATTATAATAATAATAAAAACAATAACATTATTTTTCATATATATATATATATATATATATATATATATATATATATATATATATATATATATATATATATATATATATATATATATATATATATATATGCGTGATAGTTATAGTTAGAGTTATCGTCTTCACTTTCTCATGAATTTTCTGATAAATATTATATTAACTTTGACATCATAGCTGGTAGAAAAAGTCAAGGAGCTATGCAATACCTACCAGAAAAGAAGAATTTTTTTTATGGATTAAAACAAAATAAAAATCAAATTACATGCTTAAATGCCAACAAAATGAGCTCATACATGGAGTTTGAAAGTTTGTAATTCAAAGGTTATTTGGATACAACTCAAGATAGAAGAATTGTGGCTGAGACTTTACTAAAATCATACATAAAATGAAAATAGCACTTAAGTCTATGATCAAAGAGCTGAACAAGGAAAGGAGGATGAGATTTTATGGAAAGATTAGGTTTTAATCTTTTTCCAAAAAGATGTGCAGTTTATGAGTTTAGAAGGGAAGGATCTAATTTTATTTGAGGTTAAATCTAAAAACAAAGAGATTTTCTTTGTTGATGAATGGGAATTTGTCAATAAATTATCTCATTACCATTTTCTTAGTGTAGTTTAAATTACTACTACCTGGATTCCTTATAACTCATTGTGTTGAATGGCACAATGCTGAATGGATATATGTAGGTATTCACCTTTTCCACTCTAATGGGGTGGTGCCCACTACATATCACTCATGCACTCATTCACACTACTTCTTACTCCTACCCCAGTCCCTCACTTCATCCCACTTTCTTCCTCAAATCTCCTCTCTTGTTTAAACTCAAATTCCTTACCCCCAAGATCTTTACTTCATCCAAACATCTCCACTTTCTCCTTCCTCTCCCCTTTTCCCACTTTTTTTTTAAGCATATCACCACTGCTCACGAACAAAGCCCTATTCAAGGGGGATGTGTTAGATCTACCTCGGATCTACTCAACCCACCATAATTCCTCATTCATTCTTCACACATGTCCAAACCACTTAAGTAACCCTCCTCCATCCACTTATCTCCCTTATTCTTTTATTTCTAATCCTCTCTAACCTTCTCAAATTACAAATCGCTCTCAATCCCTTCATCTCTTCATCTAAAATGTATTAAACTCTTTCTTGCCTAAGTATTAATCATCCATGTTTCATAACCATACATTTCAGATGGCAAACACATACACCCAAACATTATTATCTTAAATTCCTTTAATATTCTCTCCTTCTTCCATACTTCCCTTAATCCACATCACTTTCTTTCCTTCTACCACTCTTATTTTTTATTTCTTTCTCCATTCCTTCTTTTCCTTCCACAAACATTCCCAAATATTTGAATTCTTCTTCCTCAAATCTCTCTTACTCCACCTCTACATCCCTACATTTATCTCCTCTCACTACCTCATCCCTACTCTCAATTCATATTACTTTACTTTTTGCTGGATTTACTCCTAATCTCTTCTTTGTGCATTTCCCCACAAATTTTCTCACCAACATTCTCACCAGGATTGTTTGGTTTAAACAAATGTGGCAAATGTAGGCCGTAATGTTATAGTATATAGGTTATGGGAATTGAGTGGTCAGAAATTTCCAAAAATTTTATGAAATAGCCTATATTTTAATTGTCACACTCTTTAAAATATACATGGTTCTAAGTCAAAGAATGAAATAAATATATGAATCTGTTAAATTTCTTGTTACACAGATTTCCTTTAATAAAGCAATATATATATATATATATATATATATATATATATATATATATATATATATATATATATATATATATATATATATATATATATATATATATATATATATATATATATATATATATATATATATATATATATTATATATATATATATATATATATATATATATATATATATATATATATATATATATATATATATATATATATATATATATATATATATATATATATATATATATATATATATATATATATATATATATATATATATATATATATATATATATATATACTTCAACCTTCATTTCTTGCTGGAAACGTGCCCTCATTCAGCCTGTGCCGAAGGAGAAGAACCTGCCTCAACACCAACAACTACCATCCATTTCTTTAACCCTCGTTCTTTCTAAATTTTTCGAATCTACTCTTAAATTTCAAAGACCAATTTCGAACCTAATAGAAATTTCTCGAAATTTTCATGAGATCATTTCTATAGAACTATAAAAGAGAAATCTAATGGTGAAAAGAACTGAGTTCCAAACCCAGTAGTTACCTATTTATTACAGTTGCAATGTACAAAATTGGACATTACTTTTTCTTTTTAAGGATAAATTTTCGAACCTAAGGAAAATAACTCAGAACTTTCATTAAATCACCTCTATAGAACTATAAAAGAATAATCAAGTGGTGAAAAGCACAGAGTTCCAAACCACGTATATACCTATTTATTATTATAGTTGCAAATTTATTGACATCAATAATTTATCAAATTGGACACTACTTTTCTTATTTAAAGACAAATTTTCGAACATAAAGGAAATTTCCCGAACTTTCATTAAGTCACCTCTATATAACTATAAAAGACCAATCAATTGGTGAAAAGAACAAAGCTCCAAACTTAAAGTTACCAATTTATTACAGTTGGAAGGTAAGCGATAGCAATGATTTACAAAATTTTACATTAAAAATTTTTAAAATTTAAAGAACAATTCGACCCAAATGGAAATTTCTTGGAACTTTCATCAAATTAAATCTATAGAACTATAAAAGCCCAATCAAATATTGAAAAGAATAGAGCTCCAAACAAAAAGTTATCTATTTATTACAATTTTAAAAGTAAGTTGTAATAATTATTTACAAAATTGAATATTATTTTGTTTTTTAAATTTTAAGGACAAATTTTCGAACCCAAAGGATATTTCTCGGAACATTCACTAAATCATCTCTATAGTTCAAACGGTGAAAAGAAAAAAAGCTCCAAGCCCAGTTGTTAACTGTTTATTACATTTGCAAGGTTAATGGAAACGATGATTTAATAAATTGGACATTAAATTTTTTTTTAATTAAGGACAAATTTTTGAACACAAAGGGAAATTTTCGGAACTTTCATTAAATTACACCTATAGAACTATAAAAGCTCAATCTAATATGAGAAAAAACAGTTATTTATTTATTACAGTTGCAAACTCGGTAGTAACAATGATTTACCAAATTGGACATTCCTTTTATTTATTGTTAAGGACAAATTTTCGAACCCAATGGGAAATTTCTCGGAATTTTCATGAAATCCTGTCCATAAAACTATAAAAGATCAAGTAAAAGGTGAAAAGAACTGATTTCCAGCCCCAGTAATTTAATATTTGTTACAGTTGCAAAGTCAGTGGTAACAATGATTTACTAACAACTCTAAATAGAAACCTTCGTCGGATAAGGATTTGACAAAGTGAGTAGTTTGCTCTTCATTTACTTTTCTAAACCATGGTTAAATCCGATGATGGTACGTTTTTCCTTGAAGTTATGAAAAAAAAGGTCATGAAATATGGAAAAAAGAGAATTCCAATATTTAAAACCTCTTTAACCACAAATAAGCATCTACTGTATTTCTCGGAACTTTTATGGAGTTATAAAAAACCAGTCAAACGGTGAAAAGACCAGAGCTCTAAACACAGTAGTTATCTATTTATTAGTTGCAAATTCAGTGGTAACAATGATTTCCTAAATTAAATATTGCAATTTGTTTTTAAATTTTAAATTTTATACTTTATAGAACTATGAAGAGAAATCTAATGGTGAAAAGAAAGAGATCCAAAGAGATCGTTAAATATTTATTACAATTTTAGGGTTACTGGAATCAATAATTAACAAATTTTTACATTACTTGTTCTTTTAATTTAAGGACAAATTTTCGAACATAAAGGAAATTTCTCGAAACATTTATTAAATCTTCTCTATAGAACAATAAAAAACCAATCAAATGGTGAAAACGAACAGAGCTCTAAACAAAGTATTTACCTTTTTATTACAGTTGCAAATTTAGTTGCAACA
Source organism: Armadillidium nasatum (assembly GCA_009176605.1). Taxonomy (NCBI): domain Eukaryota; kingdom Metazoa; phylum Arthropoda; class Malacostraca; order Isopoda; family Armadillidiidae; genus Armadillidium; species Armadillidium nasatum. The sequence continues at coordinate 5,192 of SEYY01024309.1, read as the reverse complement.
ATGATTTACCAAATTGGAAATTTTTTAATAATTTTAAGACAAATTTTCGAATATAAAGGGAAATTTCTCGAATTTTCATTAAATCACCTCTTTATAACTATAAAAGACCAATCAAACAGTGAAAAGAATAAAACTTCAAACCAAGTAGTTACCTATTTATTACAGTTGCAAGGTTAGTGGTAACAATGATTAATAAAATTGGGCATTACAATATTTTTTAAGTTAAGGAGAAATTTTGGAACCCAAAGGAAAATTTCTCGTAACTTTCATTAAATACGTTCGTGGAAGTAGATTACATCTTTAAACTCATTAAACTTTTCTTGGTAAGCATTGTAACTGCGTATAATTTTAGTGGCTGGTTTTTCAAAGATATAAACATGTTTTAATATATTTAATAATAAAAACGTTTCAGCACACCCTGTAGGCCCTCTATTAAACATGTGGCGGTACTATGGAACATAAATTTACCAACATGCATCCTTTCCAAATACATATTCATGAATGAACAAGAATATTTGAAAACAATATATATATATATATATATATATATATATATATATATATATATATATATATATATATATATATATATATATATATATATATATATATATATATATATATATATATATATATATATATATATATATATGGATATAAGATGGAAATATAGATATCAAAATAAATTTTTTAACATTATAATACTATTTAACAATCGTTAACAATACATCATTTTATTATCTTATTATTATTTATCACATAACATTTCCCAAATGTCAATTTATTCTTTCAATTAACTCAATTCTTCAACGAAAATTTACATAATGAAATATACTATTACGGAGAATATGTAATGTTTCGTTGTCGTTAATCTATGGTTTCAGTACTTCATTGCTCCATCATTTTCCAAATCGAGCGTATTGATCTTCTCCGTTATCTCACCGCTTTCTAAACAAAGTTTTCATTTTTTAATTATTTATACACACAAGAGATTATTCCATGGGCGTTTCCCAAGAAGTATTCGAATTTTACAGCTTTTCCAATTTTTACTGCAAATTCAGAACGTAATTTCAAAAAAACTATTTATCTGTTCTGATTCTCTTAGTATAAAATCATAACTGGTTCCAATAAACTTTTAATTTTTTACAAAGGAATCTTAGCCTTACACCTAAAATATCAGGTTCATGTTTTGATGTAAAACTTATGGCAATTCTCTTTTCTCCTATTATTGGTGTTAAATATAAACGTTTCATCTCCATGTATTTTTGCATCGTGTAGCTGAGAATCTTGTTCGAATTTCCAGAAATGAGTCGTAAAAATTTGTTCCATTTGACCAACCAAAATAAACAAAGACCTATTTCTACAAGGCGCTAAAGTGGTACAAGTAAAGATATTGCTCACTATTTGTTTTCCTCTGAAATACAAAAGCTATATTTCCATGCTTGATTCCTAATTCAGAATTTCGGCATCTCTAATTCATTTGGAGAAAGTGAATTCGTATTCGGATTTGATTTTGGTTAAAAGGTTCTCGATTTGGATTCGGAATCGAGAAATTGCAAAGTTACCTGGATCCGGATTGAATCCGGATTGGATTCGGATTTGATTTGGGTTCGAGGGTTCTGGATTTGTATTCAGATTCAAGAAATCTAAAACATAGCTAGATTCGGATTCGGATTCAATTCGTATCGGATTCGCCAATCACTAATATATATATATATATATATATATATATATATATATATATATATATATATATATATATATATATATATATATATATATATATATATATATATATATATATATATATATATATATATATATATATATATATATATATATATATATATATATATATATTATATATATATATATATATATATATATATATATATATATATATATATATATATATATATATATATAAGTGAGTTGTTGCAACTCGTAATTTTCATTTTTTAGACTACTATGATTTTGGGTTGTTCTCCTAACGACAAAATGCATTATGATTTGCCATTAGATAAAAATTTTACTCAGAGTCTGAAGAGGAAGCAATATATTGAACAGTGGAGTAGGAGGAGCGGGACTGTAGTCGAGATTTACGAAGAGTTTGGCTCCAGAGCTGGAGATGGAGTTTGCGGTCCTTTCTGGAGCCGGAGCTGAGATTCCTGGAGCCGACCCAACACTATATATATATATATATATATATATATATATATATATATATATATATATATATATATATATATATATATATAATATATATATATATTAATATATTGATTAAATTTTTAATTTGCTTAAATTATTAACTAGTTAACACTTCAGTTTGATGACTCTTAAAAAAGAAATGACCGTGAAAAATATATTTGGGAACACTACAATTATTTTCAGTTTTTCAAAGGTAGATGCAATTACGTAGCGCGAAAATTTTTCGACGCGTTGCTGAATCTGCGCGATTTTTCCTGACGTCTGCACAACTCCTGTAATCCGCTACTTTTATGGTACTACATGACTAGCACAGTAGCGCAGTAGCTCACTTAATCGCTCAACTACCCAGCTCTGAATATATATATATATATATATATATATATATATATATATATATATATATATATATATATATATATATATATATATATATATATATATATATATATATATATATATATATATATATATATATATTATATATATTTATATTATTATTATTTTTATTTATTATATATATTTATTATATATATTATAATATTATAATATATATATATATATATATATATATATATATATATATATATATATATATATATATATATATATATATATATATATATATATATATATATATATAACTTGTTTCTTCAAATGACTTACGTAATACACCCTTGAAATTTTCAGATTCTTGGATACCTATATATATATATATATATATATATATATATATATATATATATATATATATATATATATATATATATATATATATATATATATATATATATATATATATATATATATATATATTAGTATTGATGGCTGGTGTTCGAGTTTTTGAAGATTTACCCATTACCTGGCAGTGATGAATACGAAGTTTAGTAATGGTAATGAGGCCATGAGTGAAGAAATTCAAGAATGCAAATATAAAACAACACGTGAACCAAAAATTCAAAATGGTTTAGATAAAAATAATGATCAAATATTCAAGATAGTTGTTGAAGAGCAAACAACATGACGAAGATTCAAGATTGAGAGAATATGATGAGATAAGATGATTGGTCCTGAGGACCTCAAGGTAATCAATAATGAAGGCTTTGTTCTTCCTGGCACTCAAATAGTGTAAATGCCTTTTATTCCCACAGAAAAAACTCGATTTCAAATGTTTTTCTGTAATTATAGCGGCTCCGTAGCTCAGTCGATCGAGCACTCGTCATAGCAAGCGAGAGGTCCAGGGTTCCGAGGTCTGGCTGGAGCGGGAAATGTGAGCGGTTTCTTCTTGCGCTTAGCTCCTTTTTGACTCAGTCGTTAAACGAGTACATCAGTGGAGTGCTCTTGCCACTGATCTGGATAATCTCCTACATCCGCGATAGGCCTGGCCCAGCCAGCGGGGGTATCTGCTGTGGGTCCTTGAAACCCAAGGATCTTCCTCGAAAGATCCCACTGACAGGACAAAAGTCCTTCCTGGGGGAAGATGATTATTTATTTGTTTATTTTTATTTTTATAACGGTTAAAAAGTCTTTTTGAAAATTTTCCCCTATTTCAAATGAATGGTAGAGCCAAAAGAGTTGTCTGAATGACTAGAAAATTTCACTGCATGTTTACAAATGCATAAGTTATATGCTCTTTTCCGACCAACTGTCGGAAAAAAAAAATTTCCAATTTTTTTTTTCTACACTGCCGGACAAAAAAAATTTTTTTTTTAAAAATACTACATGTAAGGAATTCTCATTTTTAGTGAGTGTATAGAGGAGGGATAGGGTTACAATTTTATATCAATACATCATTCAATGCTGTTTGCTGGTTTCGAGATAATAGCCTCTCAAATTTGGTCAATTTTCGAAGAAATGAAAAAATTCCAAAAGTTTGAGGCTATATCTCGAACAAAACAAACAGCATCTAATGATGTACTAAATAAAAGTTGTAGCTCTGTACCTCCTGTAAACACCTGCCAAAAATAAAGACATCTGATATACAGTTTTAATTTTTTTTTCTCCGGATGTCCGGAAGGATAAATGTTCCCAATTTTTTTTTTTTTTTTTTTTTTTTTTTTTTTTTTTTTTTTTTTTTTTTATCACGGTGATATAACTTTTTTCTAAAGCAGATATCAAAAAAGGGCCGCATTGCGATTATTGCAATTGGGACTGAGAGTATACAGTTAAGGTTTTATGTCATTTCGAAAAGTTTTTTTTCCATTTCTATTAATTTATTTTATTTTATTTTATTTTATTTTATTTTTTTATTTTTTTATTTTTTTGAAGTTTGGTTCCAAATAACTTTCAAACCGTTAGACTCAGAAAAACGTCAGAAATTGATTGTTTTCAGCTTGAAAAAATTGCATATACACTGCAAATTTCAGAACAATTGGTCAAAAACTAAAAAACTTTTTTGAAATTGGACCCTCCCTTCATTTCTTAAAACCTATCGTTTCCTCTTCAAAATTCCATCTACCCGTTCCTAAATATTTCCTTTGACTCTTGGTTAGGATTTTGTGTCACTGGCAGGTTAAATTTCACTTTCTTGCTAATTTTATAAGACAACCCTAAGTTAATTCTTTCAAGAAGATTTTCGTTTCTTTTTCCAAGAGTTCCTTCCTAGTCTCTCAAAGATTGACTCACATTGCATAGTTTGATCCAAATTAAAATAAGTATGAATTTATAGATAGATACAAAACTTAAAATATATTAAACAAAAAAGCAAAATTTCCTAACAAAGATAATATTCACAAATTACAGTCATAAAAAGTTTCATTTTATCTTAAAATTTAAAGGAAAAATTAATTTCTAATGTTAATAACAGATTTAACAGATATTAATAAATTTAATCTTGATATGCACTATTTTTAATTACGAAATATATTAATTCACAATCAATAATACATTTGGTGCATGAGAAAAATGAATACATGTTAAAAAATGATAAGATTACCTCATTATATAAGTAGATGAATAAAAGAAGCAAATATTAGTCTGTTAGT
>SEYY01024308.1:12500-15839 GCA_009176605.1 Armadillidium nasatum | reverse complement strand
ATGGAAACTCATTTCCTTCTTTTCGATCATCTGGAAGCCCATTCCCTTCTTTTCTATCATCAGAAAGCGCTCGAGATTTATTGGTGATATATTTTTCTATCTCACCAATATATGATATTCTGCCTTTAGGAATTATGGGAGTCTGTGTATAGTAGGTCCTGACACATTGAAAGCAATTGACCACATATGATATGTTTCGCTGCCCTCCAAGTTTCCTTCCTTTGGGGCTTCATCCCTTTCTTTGCTTACGGGGTCTTGTGAGATAGGATTTGTCAAATTCAAAGTATTTGACCAGTTTTGGTATCCTTCGCTGATTTCCAAAGATCCCTTCCTTCTGATTTCCTTCTCCTCTTATTTTTTATGTCTAGCTTTATTTTATATCACTTCATTTTAGCTGTTGTTGATGGGCGAAATCTTCATTCCCTTGTTAGTAGTGGTAGTCATGGTTCTGTCATACATTCTACTCTATTTCTACTTTTGATTAATAATCTTCTGAACTGTTTATTTAACTCGGCAATCCATTCTATTGCTTCAAATCTGTTCCCGTTTTCGCATCTAGAGTTTGCCTCTCTTCTTAATCTTTCCGATTCTCTCCTCGGATTTCGATTACAATTTTCCAGTGTGATCATCGCAATCTTGAGAGATTTAATTCTTTGTAAATTCAACTTCTACATATCTCTCACTCTATGACACCTAACTATATTATCTCTTTCGATAGTCTTTCCTGTCTATTTCTGATATATATATATATATATATATATATATATATATATATATATATATATATATATATATATATATATATATATATATATATATATATATATATATATATATATATATATATATATATATATATATATATATATATATATATATATAGTGTTTCTTGGCCCGTTTTCGCAAATTGTTTATTTTAATATTTTATCTACAAAAAAAAAAAAAAAAAAAAAATTTTTTTTTTTTTTTTTTTTGACACCGATTATTATTATTATTTGTTTGTGTGTTTGTTTATTTATATATTTGGTATGAATCATATTTAAACTTGTCAGTGTGAAATGACACTTTTAATTTTCACGTCTTACTCAGGATCAAACTTTGTTAAAGACTGAAAAATACAAAAATAATTTTAAATTTTATATTTTTCACTTTTATAAGCTATAGTTAAAGTTCTTTTCATTTAGATTTAAAGAGAGCCAATTTTGTTATATATATATATATATATATATATATATATATATATATATATATATATATATATATATATATATATATATATATATATATATATATATATATATATATATATATATATATATATATATATATATATATATATATATATATATGAGGAAACGTTTGTGGTGTGTCGGTGTCACAAAGTTGGTCGACCTCGGGGTCTAACTTCTTTGATATTCTTTGGAATGATAATTCTGTATTTAGTTTTATTATTCTCTTTGAGTGCACAGAATCTCCAAACCAAGATGATTCTCTCGGGCGTAAAAGCGTATTTTTCATTATCTTTTCCTTTATCTAAAACGCTTGTTGTGCTTTTCATCTCAGCAATGATTCCGTGAGCAATTACCATCGTCTTAAAACTCCAGAAGTTTATTCAACTTTTATTTCATCCCGGAATCTTGGAAAATATATCCTCAGTAGCACGTAAAGACCCCTTTCTGTGTTGAAAAGGCAATGATCTTTCTGGTTTCTCTTTCTCACGCTCTTTCTTGTATTATGAGAAACATTTTAATAACTTTACTTCATACTCTTTTCTTCTTTTTCAAATATCTTTTGACCGCACAACTGTCGTTTTGCCTCCTATTAAAGCTGAGCTCTCCGCTGAAACCTTGGCCTTATTTCTATTACCTTATCATCTATCCGCTCCTATGCCGACGACTCTACCCTTCATTACTCTTTTCATTTTAAAGATGTACTATTCGACAGAATTAATTGGTGCTAGGAAGATAACCTTGGAGAGGCTAAGCGCTGAAATTTCTTGATTATCTAATTAGGGCAGAAAAAAAAGTTGTTTAAAATGACTCAAAAGCTCAGTTCCATCATCTTATTGCTGGACATAATTTTCCATATAACTATAAAAAAAAAATACATTTCAAATCTTCGTCTGTTTCTTTATTTCGTTATTTTTTCTTAGAAGGATCACATTACTTTTCTTTCTGAAAACGCTTCTAAGGGTGGGTGTTGTGAGGCGCTTTCAAAATTTCGTCACGCCACCCCAGTTGCTTGCTTTTTATATTAGTGTTGTTCACCCTCGTATGGAGTACGCCTCACACAGCTTTCCTCGAAAAGGTGGAGTCTAGCTCTTTTCGTCCTATCACCTACACTTCATTCTCACTAATTGTTTTTTGTCTCTTTCTGTCCGTTGAATTGTTGCGTCACTCTTTACACACAAACGGACAACAATCAAATTGTTATGGTTTGAAATTTCAAACTGTTTAAAAAATATATTATTTGGCTTATAATTGTTGTTACAGTGTGTGAAATCCTGAAAATCGCCTAAAAAAAATTGGCAAAAAAGAATTGGATTTGCTGGTGAGGTATGATGGAAGTTAAATTACTTTTTTTTTAATTTTTATTTACTTTTATTTTGGGGGGGATAGGGGGCAGATATTACGTGTGTGAAAGTTTCGAAGGTGTTTTAAAAGTAAAAATTTAGAAACAAAGTATTTGAAACTTTATTGCTGTGTAAGATGATGTTACCGAGGTTAGAGTATATTTGGAAAGGTTTGACTTCTGTAATCGTATAAGTTACCCTCCAGAGATTGTTTCTGACGACTGCAGCGTTATTAGACCTAATTTCTACCCAGTTTCTACCTTGTAACACTTTTAGGAAGTTCAAAAGCACATAAGTAAACAGGCTGGGTATATGATAATATTAATATAAGGTACCTATTGTTCGTGTTTCTACATCGATATTTCAGATATGGATTTGATTGAATTCTGAAAGTAATTCTAACTGTAACGACAGTGTGTGTGAGTGTGTGTGCATGCGTGTGCGTGTGCGTATGTGTATGTGTGTGTGAGTGATTAGAAGCTTAATAATTGTTTCGAGTAGAAAAATAAACTATATTACTTAAATGTAGGAAGAATTCTCAAAGTATATTATAAATTAAAAGGAAATATAATCTATATATATATATATATATATATATATATATATATATATATATATATATATATATATATATATATATATATATATATATATATATATATATATATATATATATATATATATATATATATATATATATATATATAAACGTCACTTTTTTTAGCCATAAATAGTCCCCGCTAATATTTTCGTACATTTGCATTATT
>SEYY01024308.1:0-7500 GCA_009176605.1 Armadillidium nasatum | reverse complement strand
TGTTAACCTTTATTTGGGTATATATATATATATATATATATATATATATATATATATATATATATATATATATATATATATATATATATATATATATATATATATATATATATATATATATATATATATATATATATATATATATATATATATATATATATATATATATCACCTTTTCAAGAAGAGCTGTATGTGAGGAACCACCCCAGATATGCGAGGCGTACTCCATACAGGGGCGAACAACACCCCTATACAGAGCAAGCAACTGGGGTGGCGTAAAAAAACCACGAAGGCGCCTCAGAACACCCAACCTCTTAGAAGCTTGTTTAGAGAGAGAAGTAATGTGATCTTTCCAAGAAAGATCACGAGAAAAAGAAACACCGAGAATATTGAGAATAGATGAAGGTTTGAGTTGAGTGTTTTCGAAGAAGATGTCATAGTTGTGTGGAAGATTGTGTCGAGTAGAAAGATGGAGGAATTGAGTTTTTGAGGCATTGAAAACGACCATATTTTCTCTGCCCCAATTTGAAATACGAGAAAGATCAGAGGTCAGTTGCTCCAAGGCCATCCTTCTTGAATCTATCAACTGCTGTTGGGAGGAACGTCTTTCAAACTGAAAGGAATAATGAAGGGTGGAGTCATCGGCATAGGAGTGTATAGGAGACGAAGTAATAGAGAGAAGATCATTGATGAAAATTAGAAAAAGAGTTTTGGGATAGGACAGATCCTTGAGGAACACCACTATTTATAGATTTATAGGATGAACGGTGGCCGTCTACAACAGCTGCTATAAAACGGCCGGAAAGGAAATTAGAGAGAAGGTCACAGAGAGAAAGATAGATTCCGAAAGAGGGAAGTTTGGAAATCAAAGCTTTGTGCCAGACTCTATATCGAAGGCTTTCGATATGTCTAACGCCACAGCGAAAGACTCACCGAAACCCCGGAGAGCGGAGGACCAAGAGTCAGAAAGTAGGGAAAGAAGATCACCAGTAGAACGTTCTTTACGAAAACCATACTGGCGATCAGAGATAAGATTAGAAGAATTGAGATGTTTCCAAATCTTCCTGTTGAGGATAGATTCGAAAACTTTAGAAAGAACGGAGGTTAGAGAAATTTTACGATAGTTAGAGGGTTGGGAAGGGTTCCCCTTCTTCGGCACAGGCTGAATGAGCGCACGTTTCCAGCAAGAAGGGAAGGTCGAAGTAGAAAGGCAAAGACGAAATAGTTTACCAAGGCAGGGTGCAAGCTCGGAAGCACAAGTTTTGAGAACCGCAGGAGGAATACCATCAGGACCATACGCCTAATTAGTGTTAAGCTCAGAGAGAGCAGAAATTACCTCTTTAGAAGAAATTATAATATTAGGCATAAATGAGTTGGAGGGGGTTGAAGATGGAGGAATAACTCCAGAATCGTCTAAGGTAGAATTAGAAGCAAAAGTTTGAGCAAAGAGTTCAGCTTTAGTAGAAGGTAAAATGGCAGTTGTACCATCAGAAGAAACTAGAAGGAGGGAAAGAGGAAGAAGCAAAGTTAGAGTTGACATTTTTTGCAAAATGCCAGAAAGGGCGAGAGGAAGAGGAACCAGAAAGATTATTGCATTTGCGACGGAGAAAAGAGTTTTTGGTGTCTCGAAGAATAGATTTTGCACGATTCCGGAATGAAATATAAGTTGAAGTTTTGGAAGACGACGGTAATCTCTGAAGGCAGCGTCCCTGCGGCGGATATTGCATGAGAACAAGTAGAGTTAAACCAAGGTTTGTTAGGTTTAGTAGAAGGGAAAGAATATGGAATGTACGCCTCCATGCCAGAGAGAATCACCTCAGTTATGCGCTCAGCACACTCCGAGGGATCCCTCCCACGAAAGCAATAATCATTCCATGGGAAATCAGAGAAGTACAACCGCAAGTCAGACCAGCTAGCAGCACCGAAATGCCACAAACGTCTCCTCGCCGAAGGCGGGGGTCGTTCTTGCGGAAGACTTGAAGAGACAGAACAAGATACAGAGATAAGAAGGTGAGTGGATGAACCCAGAGGATGAAAGAGTTTAACAGTATAAGGAGAAGGATAAGAAGTAAGGAAAAGATCAAGTATGTTGGGTTCATCACCAAGGCGATCAGGATACGGGTAGGGAGTTGCACCAACTGCTCAAGGTTGTTCTGGATAGAAAAGTTGAAGGCGAGTTCACCGGCTGGATCATGAAAACTAGATGAAAGCCATTGTCGGTGGTGAACATTGAAATCACCTAAAATGATGATTTGAGAGAAAGGAGAAGATAGAATGTACTCTATTTTGGAGTTTAAATAGTCGAAGAATTTTTTATAGTCAGTAGAATTAGGAGATAAATAAACAGAACAAATAAATTTAGTAGTAGAATTGCAAGAGAGCTTAAGCCATAATGTAGAAAATTCAGGAGACTCCAAATTAGAGACACGAGAGCAAATAACATCGTTGCGTAAATATTCGCAACAACCGCCTTTGGCTGAAAATTGAGGATAGAGACTGTAGGAGGTAACAGAATAAGGTTTGCTGTCAGCACACTCAAGCAACTGAGTTTTGGTTAGAAACAAGAGATTAGGTTTAGAAGAAGAGAGATGGTGTTCGACAAAGGGGAAATTAGAAACAAGACCGCGAATGTTGCAGAAATTAATGTAAAAAGAAGACCGTACGCCGGGTCGTGGCGGCACCATCCCCATCATCGGAGACTGCCAACTCCCAAGTGATGATGGGGTGAGGGGTGGAGGAATTTTGTTAGCATAATCTTAGGGATTTTTTTTTAGCTAGTATTAGCAGCTGTTATACTCATAGGTATTTCTTTGAAATCATTTGTGTGTTATTATTATTATATTATTATTATTACTTACACTTTTAAAAAGGTAACTACAAATGTTTTTATTAACAATTAGTCCACTGCTTTCTAAAGCTTTTAATTAGCAATAGATTGAAAATATTTCCCATGAATATAGAACAACCTACTCTTATTGTTATTTATTTGCTGTTTGGAAGTCATGTATATAAATTAAATGTTTCTTTCTTTATTTTAAGGTTTACCTGAAAGATTTCAGTTCGAGGAAGGCTTTTATCTTGCTAGCGAATCCCTTAACGTGATTGGAGGTGGAGCATCACCTCCTCCCTTACAGGAAGTTTGTCGTGATCATCTTCTGGAATGGCTGAAGGAGAGTCATCCATCGAGGGCTTTTCTCATGCCTTTGGCAGCAGCTGTTTCAAAAAGTGTCCTTTTACTTCATCACAGAAGTCCTTTAATTGAAGCATGTGTTGCGGCCATTTTTAATTATGTTGGTGAGTTAAAAGTATTTTAACATTGGAAAAATTAATCCCGATAAAACATTAATAATTTTATTACTATTTAATGGTATATTGCTTGAAATTTCCAGATTCACTTGGCGAGAAAGAGGTTTTGTCATGGTTTGAAATCGTTCAAATTCTCTCTTTTCCTTTGACCAACCCAACATCTATGTTAACCTTCGCCGCACAGGTACTTTTATTATTATTATTATTATTATTATTATTATTATTATTATTATTATTATTATTATAGTAAATGTTATTATTTTTCTTACTTAAAAGTTACTTACTTTTCTACATTATTTCATATTTGTTTCAGAAGCGACAAGTAAATTTATTTATTACTTGTGTTGAATTTTAACTTTCAAACTCTTAATTGATTCTTAGTCATTAGAACTAATTGCACAAATATTTGTTCAGAGCTTTATTGAGAATTATGTAAACTGTCACATTCTTACGGCAGTTATTTTATGGGGCAGTTGTTTCACTTCACTGACCTCTCATTACTTCAACATACCGTAAATGATATATTGTATTTAATAATAATTTACAGGAAAATCATCTACTTTTAATATACATTCATACAAAATGGCGCCTTCATGTTAAAAACGTGGCACCTTCGGAATATTTGTGCATCCTCGGGAATTTGATGGAACTCCTCTCACTTATATGTCCAGAGTAAGTAAAATGTTTTTGTGATTTATATATACTGTAATGAATGTGTTAACGAATCGAGCTTGTCTGACGGAGGTTATGGGTTCGATTCTTTCAGAGAAAGCCCGTAGGGTGTGAAATTTAAAATAGAGTTTATTTCTGATTATGCTACTGTCATATTTTTTTTTCTTTTTTATATTTTTTTTCTTTTTTTTACAGTAATAATTGTGAACAGTGGCTCTTACTCATCATAGGCGAAATTATAGATCTGATCGTCACTGAGGTAAGCCAATACACTCATATATATATATATATATAATATATATATATATATATATATATATATATATATATATATATATATATATATATATATATATATATATATATATATATATATATATATATATATATATATATATATATATATATATATATATATATATATATATATATATATATATATATATATATATATATATTATCAAACCGATGCTATTTTGAATGTTATTTAAAAACATAACTGAACTAATAAAACTTAAGATCTGCTAATCTTAACAACGAAATCACAATTTACTTGCTTTTCACTTCATTGTCTTTATTTAATTTTTGCACGCTACTTCTGCTACTACTACTACCAAGAATTTTTAAAAGAAAAGTTATAAAGAAAGAAAGAAAATATGAAGCAAAGTAGCGGACCATATTGTGTTTCCTTTTTTCCTTAGAAAACTATTGTTCTTACTTTAAGCGATAGATTTGACTTTGTGATAGCAGCCTGTATTCTTTTCTCTCAATTTTAGGTGATAAATCAGTTGCCTAGATTTTAATATATTACGCTTTAACGTTATATCCATGCCCTAACCTGGCTTTTTTAATAAGTTCCCTTGGAGATATCTCCATTATTGTTTATCTGCTGCTCAGATTTATTTATTTAACAGAAACCAACAATTACAATGATAAATTTAAAAGATACTAAGCTACAATTACAGTATGATTATATTGTGTTTATTTATTGGTGACATTTTGTATCGTCTGGTTTGAACCATAACCCAAATGTCGGTATGCCAAAAACTCACTTTTCCTAAGTTATTTGATATATTAATCCCACTAAAGCAATTTGATGCATAGCTAAAGACAGATAGTATTAACATTGGTACAAGTGTGACACCTTAAGAAGTAAACATTCCTACAATTATAATCAATACTGACGAATAACATTAACACTGATGCGAGTGTCGCACTCAATAAAAGTAAACATTCCTACAGCTACAACAAATTTGGAACAAGAACACTATTAGTTAGATGCTAATGGAACGGAAATAAAGTACAATTACCCAAAAAAAGTAAATATTTCAACATAGAAATTACTAATAACAATATTATTGGTTAGAAGCCAGTCGAGCAGTAGTGTATCCAATGAGCTCTTCGAAACGTATCTCGATTTGAGATCTAAGGGCTGATCAAAAAGCTCATAATTGGAAGAGCTCAATCTAAAGGGCATGATTGTAATTGAAATAGTGACTTATTAATTATTAGTAAAAAGTATTTTCATTTTTAAGGTAAAAAAAGGAGAAGATTATGAAACACTTTGGAGACACAGTAACACATTCAGCGATTTTCTTTGTTCTTGGGGAGAAGATAGATCCTCTACTGGACTTTTTGCTGCTATCGGTCTTGGGAAAGAGATCTCCACTGTCTGTGAGGTACTTTATTATTATTATTATTATTATTATTATTATTATTATTATTATTATTATTATTATTATTATTATTAGGTATTGCTCATCTTTCAGGTAAAAAGATTAGATTAGTTTATAATTTGTTGAAAAATAAATAAGTCAGTGAGGTGTGAAAACTACTAATTTGGCATTAGATGAATTAATTGTTTTGCCTCTTGAGATGAATAACGTGATGAGATTGATTTTAAGCAAACTTAGGGAAAAAATGTCATTAAAAGTTAGTAATGCAATTAGTATTAAACTGAGAATGGTATCTGTTAGCGCTTTTGAGAGATTGAAAAGATTCCTTATAGATGCATCTATGTACTGATAGTAGTAATAATAGAGTTTGAAAATGAAAGTAATTAAGACAAATATTTCAACTTTTATATCCATCAAGTCTTCTGGTACACTAGTTTGTGGTTGTACATGTATTTAAAACCGTTAATGGTTTTAATAGTTTGATTGTATTTACCTAAATATCCGTAGTAGATTTAGCAAATATTTTATAGTGGTATATATTTTAATATATATCTTCAGCAATTTTTGCTCTTTTTCTTTCTAGTGATTAGGAAATAGGATTAATTTACAATTATTATTATTATTATTATTATTATTATTGTTATTTATTATTATTATTATTATTATTATTATTGTTATATATTATTATTGCTGTTGCTGTATGGTTTCGATGTTTGATTTCATATCTGAAATATAAGATAAGTTTCCTATTTATCATAAGTATTTTAATTTTATAGTCTTCTTGAATATGTTTGTCTTTTTTACGTTGTACGTCAGTAAGTACTTTGATTGGCAACTGCTAAATGTTAACTTTGGGCACGTTTCGTTATTTCTGAGGAAGCGTTATTAAACTTCTGCATTTATAAAGGTTTTATATTCAATAAGTGGGAAGCGTGTCTGTTTGTTGAGGCGTTAAATTCTATTTATAACATGTAGTAGTTTCAGAAGACTCGTAGTAATTTAAGATTTTTTTTTTGTGCTTGTGTCTCAGAGTTCGTTTGCTCTGCAAGTGTATTTCAACCTTCATGAGAAGTCAGCTTATTTCACCTGGATTTTTCTGCTCCATTAATGAACACAAAAGAGAAATGATTTCAGATAACGATAGGTATGTTGTTTTTTGAATTTATTATTAGTAATTATTATTAAAATCCCACGTAACTTATTTGGTGTTCGACCTACTCTAGGGTTATGAGAACTATAATAATAACAGAAAAATCTGAATAAATAAAAATATTTTCAGTAAAATACTAAATTGTTTTGGCAGTTTTAAAACAAATATGTTCTTCAAAAATTGAAATTTCCAAATTTAAAATTCTTGGAAATTAATCTTTGTAATTTATTAAGTAGTTTGGTAAATGAATTTTAGCTTAAACAGTTTCAATTTTTAAATCTTATAGTTTAAGAGCTTTAGTAATTTAAGTTTTGTGCAGTGGGTAATCCTCATACCAATGAGATCTGAAACTTGAAACTTTTTTTCAATTGAAGGAAAAAAATATAATATCTTAATGAAGACATTTTATCACCAAATTGTTATAGTACTAAACTTATACCACGAAATGAAGCGTAGACATGAATCAAAGATATAAAAGTTATATTTCAGTTAAGTGCTTTTCTTCACCATCTGTTTCACTGTGACAAAATTTAAAATGCATTTCACTAATGTACAGATTCCACTTTAAAAACAATGATTTGTTGTTTTATGAAACATGTTTTCATTTTTTCCTGTTTCTTTTGATGTATGACATTCCTAAAAACTTTTGTCACTTATTTCTGCTTCAATCTTTTGTTTACAGTGGGAAAAAAAATC
>SEYY01024307.1:115000-116053 GCA_009176605.1 Armadillidium nasatum | reverse complement strand
TTTTTTTTTTTTTGTATAAAGAACAGTACGTTATAATATGTAATTCTAAAAATTTATAGGTGAAAATACTTTTAAATTTAGAAAACTTTTTTTAAAATATTGTAGTTAGTAAGTTGGTAAGACACAAGAACGATAACAGTACACTGTAAAAACTGTCCTAACGAATCGTTGGGACAATGGCAAAATTGTCACAGCAAAATTTTCAATACCAAAAAAAAAAAAGACATAAAGCATAAGTCTACACCATTTTTTCTAATAAGAAAATAACTGAAAAAATTCTTTGTGACATTTTTGCCACTTGTCCCAACGATTCGTTGGGACAATTTTTGTAGTGTATATAAAGCCTATCAAGGAAAAATAACAGATGATGAAAAATAAAGACAAATTTCCAAATTAAAGACCGATAAGTCCTAATGCATAGCGTTTAAAAGTGAAAAAGTAAAAGAAAATGGTAAAATAAATTAAGGAATTGTTCTTCTGACATTACCAGTTGAGCACATAAAAAAAAATAATATATAAAAGTCTGCTTCAAGAACTGGACAGAGAAAGGATGAAACTTCTATTGGAACGAGTGTTACAAACCTTCCTCAAAGGAGGGGATATATGAATAAAAAGTTCAAAAGAAGTCTACACACAATTAACGATAGTAATAGAGACTGAAGCAACATATTTGCGACTAGAAGAAGAATATAAAAAATTATTAAAGAGTTTGAGAATCGGTAATATGAAAGCATTGAAGAAAAGCTGAATAAGGGAATCACATCAGATAAATGATGAATACCCCATGCATGGACGGATGAATCTCATATACAGACCAAGCTACTGATGTATTGCGAAGAAATCTTTATGAAGCTTCAGTACACTAAACTTTTCAGAACATGAATGTGAGAAAGAAAAGAAGAAATTGAAAGCTGAGAGCACAGGTAAATGACTTAATAAAGGATGGGTCTAGTATAAGGTGACCATATTTTTCTGACCAAAATTCGGGACGCTTCTGAACATTCCCCCCCCCTCCAAATACACTGCCCGTAAGGGTTCTAAGGGATGTATAAA
>SEYY01024307.1:97500-107500 GCA_009176605.1 Armadillidium nasatum | reverse complement strand
ATATATATATATATATATATATATATATATATATATATATATATATATATATATATATATATGCGCGTGTGAAAGTGGGGTAGCAAGGCATTTGGAACTGTCAGAAATTAAGTTCAGATGAGATTTTAAATCACAAAAGGGAATTACTTTTTGTCTCTTTGATATATATATATATATATATATATATATATATATATATATATATATATATATATATATATATATATATATATATATATATATATATATATATATATATATATATATATATATATATATATATATATATATATATTCTAACGTAGGATGGGTTTTAAGGGGACAAAAAATCCTCCAAGGATGGTTTAATATTTTCCTTAGTAATTCCTTTTATAAAAACTAGTTTTGTTGAGACTCTCTCCTCAACGTTTACCATTCTAGACTTATTTTGATGCATCTTAAATTCTGCTTTTTAGTTTTTCTCTACCAATGTTAAAGTCATTACCTTCCCTTTTCTTTCATTTTCACTTTCTCTTCTTCCTTCCTTTACAGTATAGTCTAAATGATCCCCAAAGTTCATCCTTTGCATCTATAAATAGTGATCATCCTCATTGGTCCTCTTTTTCTTCCTTACTCTCTTTTTACTGTTCATTATTGGTATTCAATGCATCGCTTCAATGTTAATCTGATTTTATTTTGCAAAGGATTCGACAATCCGTTTACTTCATTTTCGTAATCAACATAACCAACACAAAATGTGTATAATTAATAGATGTTTCAATGTCAGAAAAACTTGATCTCTTCGACATGTGACACAATCCTTCACTCGCTGAAATATAAACTCTCCTTATATTATTCTTTGGGTTTCTTTTCATCCAAATCTTGCTCGTTTCGCCCTCTAGACAAGCTTTTAAGCACCTTTAAAATTCTTTCATTCCACCTCAGTTCCTTCCTTAAATTTATTCCAGTTATTCTCTGTTCTTTGTTCATTTGTTATAGTTTCACATACACATGGTTCTTCTTGAAAGATTTTGGCTTTTTTGTTTTCAAAACTCTCTTTCTCTCTCATTGACTTTCTGTCCGACTAAATGTTGTTTCACTCTCTTTCACTAAAGCCATTAAGAAGAAGACTCTTTCAAGACACGTTGGCCTTTAATTTTGATAATGATAAGTTTATTCTTCTCCTAAGACTGACTTTTATCTATCTGTCCTTTTTTGTACTAAAGTAAAAAAAGTACATAAAACGTACAGTCGTCAACAGAAGTTCGTTCCTATTAGGCTGGAAATAAATATTTATATAAAATGGAGATCATTTCAGGTTCAGCCAATCACAGTTCAATTAAGCCCAGCTCAATGTTTTTATTTTCTTTTTATTCAAAATAGAGCTTTTATGAAATGATCTCCATTTTATATAAATATTTATTTCCAGCCTAATAGGAACGAACTTCTGTTGACGACTGTACATCTTATTTGAATATATTTCTTTGCTTTATCCTTTCGCTTCTTTCAACTTCATTTTCGTAACTCCTTAGTCTGTTCTCTTAATTCTATTTCTTTCATTTTTTTTTACTTAAATCCTTAATATTTTTTTAAGCTATGAGATGAAGAAGGCAAATAGGAACTGCCACTCAGGAAGGATCTGGGATTTTCCAATTGAAATTTCGAGGAACAGTTTCCACTTTTTATTTTTTTTTTTTCAATTCTTAAAGTTTTAATTTCATAGAGACTCATTTCTCAAATTTTTAAATATTTGTAGTTTACTTATAAATTATAGTAATTATTTTCAGCTAGAATTATGCCTTTTAATATAATTGTAAACATTTTAATTAAATTAATATTTTGCCACATTTATTATAACCCATCAATTGGAGTTGTTAAATTCTTAAAAATTATGAATGATGTGAAATATTTTGGTAAAGCAAACGAGCAAATGCTATTTCAGTTATTCTAAATATAAAAATCATTTTACCTATTCAATAAAACATTAATTTAATTACAATATCACCATTAAATAGAAGAGCTGTTACGCTTCATAGAATAAATTAAAAAAAAAATTGTAGGTACAAGTAACAAAAGCTAATAACGTTCTAAGAAACAACTCTTTGGCATTGGAGTATTGAAAAAATATATTTGAACACCTTTTTAAAGTTTTTAGATGGGACAGAACCCGTCAATACGGAAAATCTAAGTCGTTTTAGAGATACTTCAAATTTTAAAGTAATTTATAATCTTAACAAAAAATCCGGAAAATGGATTTTTTTGAATAGAGTGTATAATTAATGTAGCTTTTTTTATTTTTATTTATTTATTTATTTATTTATTTATTTATTTATTTATTTATTTTTTTTTTTTGCTTAAGAATTCTCAGTTCAGGCAAAACAAAATTTAATATCAATAAAATGGGAAGTTGAGATAAATTTATATGGAGTAAAAGTTTAAAAGTAGTAGTAATTTTTTAACCAAGCAAAAAAATCTGCAAGGAGTAAAACTTCAAACTTAACTGTAAAATAAAAAAATAAATAAAAAAAAAAAAAAAAATTCTTTCAATATTATTAGAAAAAATAGATTCCCAACAATATCATTTGCAATTATAATTTAAACTTTATGACGATTTTATAAGAACAAAAATTGTTCTGTAGTTGAGTTTAAATATCCTGAAATGGCAGAAATGATTTGTACAAGAAAAAGCTTTTATATAAATATATTACAACCTAATATGTATGAATATGAAAATGACACGACGATTAACATTCAAACTTAATTCTCTAAAAGAAAATTGAATACACAAATTTTAAAAATTTAATACAAGAATATTAAATTCAAAATTTATTAACGATAAAAATAAATTAAAAGATTCTAGATTTAAAGGATAAAAATAATAAAGAAATGTTTATGTCAGTGTAAATAAAAAATGTCTTCCGGTACAGTCCCTTTTCCATCTTATATTATAAATCCGCATCTCTTTTCCATCTTATAAATTTCATCTTTTTTCCATGTTTTTCTTTACATCATTTGTTTCTCAATTCTTTTTACAATCTAAACATTTAAATTCTTAGTTTTTGTGCATCCACAATGGGGATAAACAAAATAACTGCTTCCTATGCATATTTTTTAATTAATTTGCAACAAATACATGCAATTAATGATAATAATAATAATAATAATAATAATAATAATAATAATAATAATAATAATAATAATAATAATAATAATAATAATAATAATAATAATAATAATAATAATAATAATAATAATAATAATGTCAATAAAACTCAGAAACTGTTCCTTTGATTATATTTTAACATTATTATTATTATTATTATTATTATTATTATTATTATTATTATTATTATTATTATTATTATTATTATTATTATTCTTATTAATTATCATTATGAAGACTTTAATGAATTACGGAAATATCATATATTTATTATTATTTCTAGATTTCTAGAATGTTTTTTTTTTTTAGTGTTGAAATCGTGATTGATTTGAGGAGAGAGAGAGAGAGAGAGAGAGAGAGAGAGAGAGAGAGAGAGAGAGAGAGAGAGAGAGAGAGAGAGAGAGAGAGAGAGAGAGAGAGAGAGAGAGAGAGAGAGAGAGAGAGAGAGAGAGAGAGAGAGAGAGAGAGAGAGAGAGAGAGAGAGAGAGAGAGAGAGAGAGAGAGAGAGAATGCATAAGTATATATATATATATATATATAATATATATATATATATATATATATATATATATATATATATATATATATATATATATATATATATATATATATATATATATATATATATATATATATATATATATATATATATATATATATATATATATATATATATATATATCAGACTTCGGGTTTGAACCACTTAAATATTTTAAAAAACTACTGAACCTACGTAAAAGAGGATTGTATTTTTAGAATCATTGAAGAAATTTGATAAGGAAAAATTGGGAATTAAAAAAAGAACATTTATTTTAATAACAACGAAATTTATAGTTTTTAGATAACATGGACGACATCGTACGTTTGGCAGCGTCTTTTTATGAGTCAAATTCCGAGAATTTGAAGTTGCATAAATTTCGCGAGTGCGTAGAAAATTGTAACAAAAATGATATATATATATATATATATATATATATATATATATATATATATATATATATATATATATATATATATATATATATATATATATATATATATATATATATATATATATATATATATATATATATATATATATATATTTGGTGTAATATGGCAGTAGGCTACGATCCTACGGCAACATACCAGCTATCAGTTAGGGCCACAATCCCACCAAAAAAAAACCTTACTAATAATAAAAATAATGACAGATTTTTCCTCAAATATCGTACAATTTTTTTTTTTTTTTTTTAATTTATTTCAAAATATTTTACATTTTTCTTACCTAAATTTCGACAAGGATTCCAAAAATATGATCCTTTTTTACGTACATTCAGTAGTTTTTGAAATATTTAAGTGGTTCAAACCGGTTTGATACTATATATATATATATATATATATTATATATATATATATATATATATATATATATATATATATATATATATATATATATATATATATATATATATATATATATATATATATATATATATATATATATATATATATATATATATATATATATATATATATATCTTCTTGTAGTAATAACTTAACAAAGCTCAATAAGAATGCCTAAGCTCTTAAAATCTCTTAAACTATCTCCAAAGAAACTAATAGTCAACACTAGAGGAGAAGGTCGTAATTCTTCCGAAGCCTCTTCAAGACAGTGTAAGAAGGATGAAGAAAGTGTAGATGACTCCAAAGATTATCTTGTGACCAAACAATTCGCAAATCTGGATTCGAGCAAAAAGAAATTTAGTATTCTTTCAAAAAGAAAAACCGATTTGAGTTCTAACACTCATAAAACGGATAAAATTTTAAATTTAAAACTGAATGAAACTCCTAAAAATTTAGCTTTGACAACCGAAAGTGAGACATCTAGTAAAGCTTCAATAACAGAGTCTTTAGAAGCAAAACCCACAGTGGAAATAACTATTAGCCCTAAAAGTTCTGTTATGAGATATACTGGAGGAATAGGTCTTCTTCGAATTCAGGATGATAATATGGCTCCAATTTCCTTAAAAATAGACCATCCATTTAAGAGAGAATCTCAGAAAGCTGAGCATGAAAGGATAGATGAAACTCCTGACTTAAGGAAAAAGTTACAAGAAAGGGAAGGTTCAAAAATGGATGTTAAAATTAGTCACCTAAAAGTGGAAATACCTGATTCACATAGCGATGTACAAGAAAAAAATCATAACAGCAATCAAATTACGGTTTCTACTTCAAGTTCAACACTAAGCTCCGAGCCTTTTAATCATTACTTATGCGCATCATCGACAGGGTTCGATAACGCAAACACGAATGCACATGAAAGTGTGTCAAAAACTTCTGGTGTTCTCAACATCCCAGGTACCAATATGGAACCCTTAAATGAATTATTTCAAATTGAGCAACAGACAACTGATCAGCAGAGTTTTCAGGAAGGTTCTGTTTCACAAGAATGTGTGCAGCTCGCTCCATTGACAATAGTACCTCCTGCTAGGCTTCCTAGCATTGAATCTGCTTTCAGTCGAATTGGAGATGGATATTCTCAGCAAAGTAATAGCATCCAAAGGTATTTAATATTTAGTTATTTCATTTGAAAATCTGTTTTAGCATTGACAAATTTGTAAATATTAATTAATGTTAGACTTAGTATGATAGTTAAATATAGATCACTTATTTGAAGTACTTTACTTAATGTGAAATATATAAAATTGTAAGATTTTAAGTGAATAAATAAATCCATGTAAAATTGAATGTAGAAAAATAAGAAAGAAAATTGTAAATAAAATATGTATTTTAAAAGATTTTAATACATTTTCAACTTTTCTAAAAATTTAAAATATTTATTATCTCTTTACCTTAGGGAAAGCTCACCGTTGATGAGTTATAATATTTCTCATGCTCAAACAATGCAAGGAACTCCTTACCCAGCTATAAGTGATTCTTTTGCTACCGATTCATCATCAATGCTGCACTTCCCCGGTGGCTACGAATTCGTGGAAGCCAACTCCTCATACGGGAAAGAAGAACATATTCATAATTTTCAAGCAAGTTATCAACCATTCAGTGAGGCCTCCATCACGTCCAGGTAATTTTTTACATTCTAATGTCCTTTAATCGAGATAAATAAATTTTCATTACATTAATGAACTTTGTCTTAAATTACAATCAAATATATTAAACTTACAATCAAATAATTATTAATACCTATAAAAGATTACAAAATATCTTTGGGGATAAGACAACATACCGAATCTTTGAATCTTTTTCCTAACTTCAAAGTCTTTGTCTGTTAACTTGACTTTGTATTTTCTGACGTAACAAAATTTATTTAATCTTTCCGGTTTCTCATTTTTCTTTTTTTATACTCTTTCCAAAAATATCACTCCCTTTTTTTCAGCTTTAGACTCTCATTATTCTTTCAGATTTGTACTCCTTCGGTTTCTTACCTTCTGCTAAAGCTGAACTATTTGGAACTTAAGTTTTCTTCTAATTCCATCTTTTGAGGTTCTCAGACATTCCCTCTTCTTCACCTATCACTCCAAATAATTTTGGTCTTCCTTCTCATATATATATATATATATATATATATATATATATATATATATATATATATATATATATATATATATATATATATATATATATATATATATATATATATATATATATATATATATATATATATATATATATATTTCTCGTACTATCTGAAGAAGGGATGCTGCCTTCAGGGATTACTGTCGTCTTCAAACTCCAGAATCTCATGCAATTTATATTTCATCCCACAACACCAAAAAAAAAAAAAAAAAAAAAAAAAAAATTTCTCAGTTGTAAATACAATAATCTTTCTGGTTCTACTTCCTCAAGCCTTTTCAGGCATTTTGCAAAAAAATAAAAGTCAACTATAACTTTGCCTCTTCCGAATTCCCTCCTCTAGTATCTTCTAAAGCTGAACTCTTCCCTCAAACTTTTGCTTCTAATTCAACATTAGACGATTCTAGAAATGATCCTACCTCTTCACTTCATTTATGCCTAAAATTATAATTTCTTTCAAAGGTGTCGTTTTTGCTCTCTCTCTCTCTCTCTGAGCTTAGAAAGAAAGCGTACTGTCCTGATGGTATCCCTCCAGTGTTTCTCAAAACTTATGTTTCTGAGCTTGCACCTTGCCATGGTAAACTACTTCGTCTTTTGTCTTTCTACCTGAACCTTCAATACTTTCTGGAAACCTGCAATCATATAATTTGTTCCAAAGAAGGGGAACCCCTCTCAACCCTCTAACTACCGTCTTATTTCTTTAACTTCCGTTCTTTTTAAGATTTTTTGAATCAATCCTGAACAGGAAGATTTGGAAACATCTCAATTTTAATCTTATCTCTGATCGTCAGTATGGCTTTCGTAAGAAACGCTCCACTTGTGATCTTCTTTCCCTTCTCTCTGACACTTGGTCTTCCGCTTTTTGGCATTTCGGTGAATCTTTTGCTGTCGCGCTAGACATATCGAAAGATTTCGATAGAATCTGGCACAGAGCTTCGAGTTCAAAACATCTCTCTTTCAGAATCTATCCTTCTCTCTGATTTCCTTTAGTGAAATATTGTCGACGATCACCGTTCTCCCTTTAAATCTATTAAATAGTGGTTTTCCTCAAGGATCTGTCCTGTCCCCAACACTTTTCTATTTTTCATTTATGACCTTCTCTCTATTACTTCATCTTTTATCTATTCCTTTACCGATGACCTCACCCTTCATTACTCCTTCCAATTTGAAAGACATCTCTCCCAACAGCATTTAATAGAGGCAAGGTGGGTAACCTTGATAAAACTAACCTCTTAACTTCGTATTTTAAATTTGGGTAGAGAAATTATGGTCGTTTTCAAAGCCTCAAAAACTCAATTCCTCCATCTTTCTGCTCGACACATGCGACTTTTCACACAGCTATGACATCTTCGAAAACACGCAAATTAATCTTTCGTTTGTCCTTAATATTCTCAGTGTTTCTTTTTCTCTTGATCTTTCTTGGAAGGATCACATTACTTCTCTTTCTAGACAAGCTTCTAAGTGGTTGGGTGTTCTGAAGAGCCTTCTGGATTTCTTATCGTTACTCCAGTTGCTTGCTGTTCGTCCCTGTACGGAGTATGCTTCACACATTTGGGATGGTTCTAATCATACAACTCTCTTTGAAAAGGTAGAGTCTAGGGCTTTTCGTCTTAGTAACTCTCCTTCTCTCACACTAATTCTCTCCAGTTTCTTTCTGCCCGTCGAATTGTTGCGTCACTCTCTATACTATCGCTATTACAATGGACACTGCTCTTCTGAACTCTCCCATCGCATACCTCCTCCACTGAGAAGGGCTCGTGCGACACGTCTTTCTACTCAGTCTCATCCTTTCTCTGTCCAACTCTCTGACCTCAGACTTAACCGTTATGCTCAGCACTATACTGGTAAAGTCTGGTACACACTCCCTTCATCTGATTTCTCAACTTCCTATGACTTACACACCTTCAAGCACCGTGTATCGGGACATGTCTGCCTTTAATTTGAGTAGATTTCCGATTTTCTACCTAACTCTGGTGAAAATTTTAGTAGGCTTCTGGCCTTTGTGCACCAGAGGTGAAATAATAAATAATAATAATAATAAAATATATATATATATATATATATATATATATATATATATATATATATATATATATATATATATATATATATATATATATATATATATATATATATATATATATATATATATATATATATATATATATATATATATATATATATATATATATATATATATATATATATATATATATATATATATATATATATATATATATATATATATATATATATATATATATATATATATATATAGCGGCTCCGTAGTTAGAAAGCGAGAGGTCAAGGTTCGAACCCTGGACGGAGTGGGGAATGTGAGCTATTCCCACTTGCGTTTAGCTCCGCCCACCTATTCGTAAAAAGTACATCAGCGGAGTTGCTTGCTTGCTAGTGGGATCAAATGTCGGCATCCGTGATAGACCTGACCAGTCAGCGAATGTTTGCCGTCGGCCCGTGAAACCCTTGGTTCATCTTCAAATGAATCTACTGACAGGGCTAATAACCCTTCCTTGGGGCGGATTTTGATTTTATATAATATATATATATATATATATATATATATATATATATATATATATATATATATATATATATATATATATATATATATATATATATATATATATATATTTTACACATCACCACCGCTCACGGGCAGAGCCCTATTCAAGGAGTGTGTGATATATATATATATATATATATATATATATATATATATATATATATATATATATATATATATATATATATATATATATATATATATATATATATATATATATATATATATATATATGTGTGTGTGTGTGTGTGTGTGTGTGTGTGTAGAGTGAATATATTTTCGGGGGGTTATAAAATGTTACTCATAGATCATATAGATGTACACAATATGAAAGTTTATATATATATATATATATATATATATATATATATATATATATATATATATATATATATATATATATATATATATATATATATATATTTATTTTATTTATTTATTTATTTATTTCACTATCATCTTTCCCACTTTCGTGGGGTGGTGCCCGCCACAATTCCCTCACAAACATACCCATTCTTACCTTTCAACCCCTTTCATCACCGCCCTCCATCTCACTCTGTCCTCCGCAAGTCTTCTACCCTCTTCTAAACTCAAATTCCTTCCACCCAAAATCTCTCTCACTCCATCCATCCATCTCCACTTTGGCCTTCCCCTCCCCCTACCACCATCCACCTCGGATCTAAGTACCTTGCCTACCATTC
>SEYY01024307.1:82500-87500 GCA_009176605.1 Armadillidium nasatum | reverse complement strand
GCAACCTAAATAATAGCATAAATAAAAGTAAAAATATTTATATTAAGTACACAAGATAATAATATGAAAATAATTACAATGACATATGGAAAACTTACTTAGTTTTTATGTTATATAAAGGAAGTTATTATGTTATGTTTTATAAAGGAATAAGTTATATAAGGGAAACTGTGATTAGGGATAGATGTTGAGTTAGATGTAGATTTTGGAAATTAGGTTAGTTTAAATATTGTATTAACGGGTAAAATAACGAACAAATTAAACAATCAATAATGGGTTTGAAGAGGAGTCCGAGTTTAGTGATGGCTGCATTTGTTTAATGTAAAGGGATTCTAAAATATATAATTCTGACCGGTTTGTTTTGGTGAGTGGTCTAAATTTTTTCATAATTACGGGACTATGGCATCTCAGAGTTTGTGAACGGAATGATAGGGTAGGGGGGGTTGTTGGGATGACAACAAGGCAAATTTATTAACTGAAAAAGTCCTGAGTCGCCAAATTGTGGAGCCTACATAAGCCCCTTGTGAACCAAAAGAACAATTGTATTCATAAACTACACAGGATTGCAGCAGTGGAGGAAGAGACTCTGACTTTAAAGAAAGATCCAATGGTGAGGTTGTTAGTGAATGAGTGACGTCATTGTAGGAAAGGATAGAAGCGATCAATGAGATGATTAATGTCTTCGGCTAGTTGAGAACTGTAGAAGCTAATGTACGGGTGTTTTACGTATGCTAGTTTTTTTTTTTTAAGCTGATAGGCCGAGAGGTGGTTGGTAATATATTTTATTCACACACACACACACACACACACACACACACACACACAAATATATATATATATATATATATATATATATATATATATATATATATATATATATATATATATATATATATATATATATATATATATATATATATATATATATAACAGTAAGAATGTGACAAATTTGAGTTTTTTTAATAAAGATTTTATAGAAGATTTTATCTGCTCACTTTTTTTACGAAAAAATTCTGCCTCATTTACAGTCGATAGACTCAGAGTTTTGACATTTATATATTCATGGGGAGGAGAGCTCTTTGTAATGTCAAATTCATTCAAAAATCTGAACGTAGCACACAACAAGAGAAGTTTCTCCGTTTGCAGCAATAATAGTAACATATTTACCTTCTTGGTGCCCCATTTCTGAGGTGAATGAATAAGTCTTACCATTTTGTACATCTGAAGGCATTGTTGCGAAGTGTTGGAAAGTTGAGAAGTCTCCATCATGTGATGGTTTTGTTTTTCCTACTTTTATTTCTGCATTTCTTGGGAGATTTCCTTCATAACTCCCACCTTCTGGAGTCACACGAATCTCTCTAATAAGATACAGTTTCTGAAGTTCAAACATAATATAGACAATATTCTGATAATTTTCTAAAGCGCCTGCGCATGTCTCTAACTTATTGGTATTATAGATACCATTCGAAAGAACTAATGCTTCGGGAAAAGTACTATAAATTTCAGAAGAGGTGACAGTTGAATTAAAAGCAAGGTCTTTCTTCAAAAACGTATGACATATTGTAAAATTTTTTCCGCTGTCCTGATGATATGGAGAAACCATTAAATTTGTTATTACACATGACATTGTGACTTTATCGTAGCAATAAGCAAGACACCATTCGGACTTCTCAGAACAAAGGGCCGTACACTGAACCAAAGATTTCAAGGTGTAATTTTCCTCCTTGTAATATCTTATATGTTTCAAGTAAAATGAATCAATAGCGACTTTCGATCCCATATCTCCAATACATAAATGAAGAAACAAACTTTGGTAAGTAAGTAACTTTATCATTGCTTATAAATTTTAAATCTAAAAGAATAAAAGTTATATATATATATATATATATATATATATATATATATATATATATATATATATATATATATATATATATATATATATATATATATATATATATATATATAAATTGATCTTTAAAGAAAGTTAACTCGCTCATTCTCTATTAATGTAACTTAGTATTTAAAACCACTATAATTAAAAATTTAAAAAGTGAAACACTAAAAAGATATTAACATTGAAGATAAAAAAATTATCAATAACGGAGGATTAAAAACAAAAAGAAAGTGGCAACAGTTTCAGAGACTTCATTTCCTGTCTCCCTCATCAGGCCAATAGTAAGAGAAAAATGAGAGAAAATAAGCAAAGAGCAGCGCGAAGAAAACTTCGAGGTAGCCAGAAACAGAAAAAACTAGCGGCAATTTAGAGTATTTTGTGTCAAAAATATTACGGAGGATTTTTATTAAGATATTATCAACTTCAAAAATTCCAGTGGATATATTAAAATTTGGTAGGGTTTTTATAAAAAATGATTCTATTAATCTATTAAGGGTCTTAGATTTAAACTCAAAAACGAATTTATCATCTTCCCATCCAATTCTATGTTGTGTTGTAATGTGCATGAATATGGCGTTGCTGACATTAAATCTTTTTACATCAGCTTTGTGTTGATCAATTCGAAACTGTAACGATTTTAATGTTTCCCCATAAAAAGAGGTTTACAAACAATTTAATCCATTTAAAAATAATACAGTTGGTGAAAGGCAGGGCGGAGTTTACTCTGTCTCTTGTTCTACCTCTTATATGACATATATCATAACTGATAATGCTACTAATGTGAAATCTGCTTTATCTCTACCTGGATTTTCTGAAATATCTACTGATGGAGATGAAGATGAGGAATTATAAAGTAATGATCTAAAAGACAATTTTGAAACAGATTCTGTGCTGCTTGAAACACTAACATTTGAAAAAAACATTTTTATTTGCTCATACTTTGCAAGTAGGTATAACATTGAGCAAAGTTTCAAGGTTGATATCTTTCGTAACTATATCGACAATAACTATAGAGGTTCTAGGAGGAGGAAAAAGATTAAAATCTAGTTTTGCTAGTAGCTGGATTCAGAAGTTAAAACGATAGATCAGTTTTGAAAATTTCAGAAGAAAATCTAAGACCTATTCTTAAAGATTTGCTAAAAATATTTGAAACCGTATGAGGATGGAACTATCTAAGTTGCAAAACTCTATCTCATCAACCTCAAGGACTAGAGTGTTATCTTGAGCAAATTGCAAGCAAAATATAATAGTGCTCTGTATTTGAACTAAAAAACCCATACAAAAGAGGTTTCAGTTGCATGAAAATAATTAAAGCGAACTTATTAATTGATAAGTGTAATAGATTCGAGGTTTGAGCTGGAATGGTACTCTGGACAGGAAAAGGTATCCCTAAGATTTTCCTTATTAGCGACAGCACATTTTATTTTTAAGAGATTGCAGAAGCTTCTTAAATTGAAATTGGATTATCAGAGGATATCACGGGAACAAGTTCACGAAAAACTCCACCAAAGAGGATGAACTTTTTCAGCTTTATGGCTTAACTCAAAACTCGCCAAACGCAAACCAGATACAGAACCCCATTAAAATTAAAATACAGAAATATTTCAATCAACATTGTATTTCTAATGAATGTGATGTATTGAATATTGATATATCGGAAAAATCATGAAGAGCTGTTCCCCACCCTTGCCAAGCTGGCGTAGAAATATTTGACTATTCCTACATCTTCTCTACCTGTGGAAAAGAATTTTCGGCATCAAGGAAAAAAAAAATTCTTTCGCTCTGACAAATGTTTAGTGAATGACAGACAAGAATTTTAAAACTTTGTGAAACGCAACAATAAATAACATTATGCTTTTAATTTTTTCACTCGGGGGGGGGGGGATTAAAAAGGCTTACACAGATGATAAAAACCTAATTATATTCAAATATTTTGACTATTTTTATTATTTTTATTATTTTAATTAATATCCAATATTTACCTTAATTAAATTCTTGCATATTTTAGTGTTATTTACAATAATTCATTAATTAGGAATGGGTCTCTTGGGTTTCAATATATGATTTAAAATATTTAATACTAGATTTAAATTAAAAATTGAAGTGTACTTGTACATGCTCTCATATACTTGTACTTAAATACATTATATATATATATATATATATATATATATATATATATATATATATATATATATATATATATATATATATATATATATATATATATATATATATATATATATATATATATATATATATATATATATATATATATATATATATTAATTTGCTCAATGAATTGAATGCAGATTTCATTTACTATAACGTACTCGGTGTTCTAATTCTATTAAGTTTGATACACTTAATTTATATCAGTGTTTTGAAGTAAATTTTTAGCCATTATTAATTGAGACGAATGTGTGTACTTAGTGAGAACTCAAGTGCAAATATGAACATAAAACTTTGACTTGAAATAAAAATAAATAATCTTAAATGCATGGCACACAAACGTTTGTTTACGGGGGCCTCAATTTATAAACAGTTTAAAACACATCAATTTCTGAATTGATTTTAATTTTATTATTTATTATTATTATTATTATTATTATTATTATTATTATTATTATTATTATTATTATTATTTATTATTATTATTATTATTATTATTATTATTATTATTATTATATTATTATTATTATTATTATTATTATTATTATTATTATTATTATTATTATTATTAAACAATAAATTAAACACTGAATATTTGTCAGTTTTTGAAACATGTTTTTGTTTCAATTTTCAAGTTTTAATTTTTTTTTTAAATTTATTTAAATTACTTTTTTTTTTTTTTTTTTTTTTTTTTTTTTTTTTTTTTTTTTTTTTTTTTTTTTTTTTTTTTTTTTTTTTATTTATATTATTATTATATATATATATATATATATATATATATATATATATATATATATATATATATATATATATATATATATATATATATATATATATATAATATAATTATATATTAATTTTAATTAAAATTAAAATTTCAGAATTTCTCCTGTCAGATAAATAAGAATAATTATTTTAATAAAATTATTTT
>SEYY01024307.1:50000-70000 GCA_009176605.1 Armadillidium nasatum | reverse complement strand
TATTTGCATGCCACCTGTCCCTGGTCGTCAGTACCTTGTGTGGCCTCCCCTTGCACGTGTGACAGCTAAACACCGTTGATTCATGCTGGATATGAGGTCCTGGATGCTTTCCTGAGGCAGTTCCTCCCATAGACGTACAACCGTTTGTCACAGGTCGTTAAGGCTGTGTGGCTGGTGCTGTAGCTGTCGCACTCGCCTTTCCAATGTGTCCCACAGATGCTCGATGTGGTTTAGGTCAGGACTGCACGCAGACCAGTCCAGTGTTCAAATCCTTACCGTGTTGAGGTAATCACCAACACGTATCACTACTTCCGGTGTGGCGTTATCCTGCATGAGACTAAGCCTTCACCAACGTAGGGGCCAAATGGTACGATGTACGGTTCGAGTATTTCCGTTATTATATCATTGCCTGGTTAGGTACCATGCATCGTAGACGTGTAACTCTGTGCGGGCATGGAAAGATATACTACCCCAAACCATAATGGACCCACCACCGAAAGGGGAGTATCTCTTGCATTGTGCATGCCACATAGCGCTCATGACTCCTCCGATAAACCCTAGAATGTCCGTCCGAGCCGTGCAGATTTAATAGGCACTCGTCCGAAAATAGGATACTTGCCCAATCCTTAGGCCGTCAATGCAGGTGTTGTTGTGCGAAAGCCATTCTTGCTCTTCGGTGCTCCCTGGTGAGCGGGGGCCCTCTTGCTGGCCTTCGTGGGTGGTATCCATGCTCCTCGAGGCAACATTGAATTCTATTCGTGCTATCAAGGGTCTGATGGACAGCCTGCAGCTCGGAACGATGGTCACGTAGTTTTGCATGTCGATCGCGAGCTGACATTAACCATCCCCCCCCCCCAGTTTCTTGCTCTGTATAAGGGTGTTGTTCGCCCCTGTATGGAGTATACATCACACATCTGGGGTAGTTCCACTAATACAGCTCTCCTGGAAAAGGTGGAGTCTAGTGCTTTTCTCATTATTCAACTCTCCTACTCTCACTAATTCTCTCCAATCTCTTTCTGCCCGTCGAATTGTTGCGTCACTCTCTCTATACTATCGCTATTACAATGGACACTGCTCTTCTGAACTCTCTCGGAGCATACCTCCTCCATTGAGAAGGGCTCGTTCGACTCGTCTTTCTACACAGTCTCATCCTTTCTCTGTCCAACTCTCTGACCCCAGACTTAACCGCTATGCTCAATCTTACATGTACTTTACTGGTAAAGTCTGGAACAGACTTCCTTCATCTATTTTTCCAACTTCCTATGACTTATAATACACCTTCAAACGCCGTGCATCAGGTCATGTCGGCCTTTAATTTGACCATGTTTCCGACTTTCCCCCTAACTCTGGCCTCTGGCCTGCCCATCAGAGGTGAAATAAATAAATAAATAAATATAATATATATATATATATATATATATATATATATATATATATATATATATATATATATATATATATATATATATATATATATATATATATATATATCCACTACTGCCGTTGTCACCCATGGCCTACCTTGACCAGGCCGCCTGGTGTGAGCATGTGTCAACCCGTACATCTGTAGGACCCTTCCGATGGTTGTATGGGAGACTCCGAACAGTCGGCCCAGTCGGTGTTGGCCGTACCCTTCAGCTGCCAGTGTTGTGATTGCCACACAGTCGTCGCGTGTCAAACTCCGTAGTAATCTCTCCATATTAATTGCACAAACGTTAAAGGTTAAATACTCTCGATTCCCGGCATACCCGTGACGTTACCTCTCCTACCACGTCACTCATCAAATTTGGCTGGTTTGCCGTTTTACCTTATTTCGTCGATATCGCGAAAATATATCGATGCTAAACTGCATTATTTTGGTAGGTACGAGCACCCACCTCCACACACAGGACACTCCCACTACCCTACAATGTAGTCGGGACCTCCCAACTCATAAATTGTAGATGGTGCGATAATTTTACTCTTTAGTATATATATATATATAATTTTTAAATTCTTACTTTTTAAATTTCTCGAAATTAACTACATTTTGATTTTCCGAATAAATATATGAAAATGTTTATTCAATGTGTATTGCCATTTACCTCTATTATCATTAATGTTTATAAATTTTTATTTGTTATGCAGATTTCTCGAAAAAAAATTATATTTTTAGATTCAGCGTTGAAAGTTCTTATAATATGATAAATTAAATTAAAAATACTTTCCAATCTGTTCAAGATTACCGAAGGGAGTATACAAAAACATTACCTGTGCTACAGAAACCTTTAAATTAGTGTCATTCAAGTATGTTTTAGCAATTTTATTAATTATAAATGGTATTGAATCCTTTATTGAAACTTGATAATATTTACTAAACACATTATATTTTTATATTATTGGTATTAAAGGGAACAGTCTTTTCACAATAAGCACATGTAAATTTTATATTTTAGCTCCTGAAGTTAATCCCTTCTTTTTGGAAGGTAGTATATGTTGTTGAAATATTATTTAAATAAATAATGAAAGGAAAGAGGCCTACTGACGGTACCAATAAATTTTTTTTCGATTTTCTTTTGCATTTCAACAGAATTTAATTGAAAGTCGCCGCGGGTTAATGTCAATTATTCACGCTCAGATTTGGTGTATATTACTATTACTTGTATAGGAACACAACTTAATTTTTCTAATCTTATCTCTGATCACCAGTATGGTTTTCATAAAGAGCGCTCTATTTGTAATCTTCTTTTCCTTCTTTCTGACTCCTGGGCCTCCGCTCTTCTGCATTTCGGTGAATCTTTCTCTGTGGCGCTAGACATATCGAAAGCCTTCGATAGAGTTTGGCAAAAAGCTTTAATTACCAAACTTTCCTCTTTCGGAATTTATCCTTCTCTCTGTGACCTCTCTAATTTCCTTTTTCTTCGTTCTATAGCAGCTGTTCCAGCGGGCCACCGTTCTTATTTTAAATCTATAAATAGTGGGGTTCCTCAAGGATCTGTCTTATTCCCAACCTTCTTTCTACTTTTCAGTAATGACCTTTCTCGCTTTTACTTCGTCACTTATCCACTCCTATGCTGATGACTCCACCCTTCATTACTCCTTTTATTTTCAAAGAAGCCCCTCCCAAGATGGCCTTGGAGCGACTGACCTCTGATCTATCTCGTATTTCCAATTGGGGGCAGAGAAAACATGGTGGTTTTCAATGGCTCGAAAACTCAATTCCTCCATCTTTCTACTAGTCCCAATTTTCCACACAATTATATCTTCTTCGAAAACACACAACTCAAGCCTTCATCTGTTCTTTATATTCTCGGCGTATCCGTTTCTCGTGATCCTTCTTGGAAAGATCACATTACCATAGTATAAGTATTACTTAGTAGGATTAATAAATGTTATAATTTTCTGATTGACAGTGATGCACTTTTTGTGTATGCCTATTTTTTTTTTTTTAAATAAACACCCTCATGAAGCAAATTGTATTTCTTTTAATCATTTAAAATCTAATTAAATCTTTTTTGTAGAAATAACATGTAAAATAATGCTTATTATTGAAAAAAAATATTAATTATTTTTTTACGTCATTAGGTAGCCCGACTCCAATAACAGATAGTTTTTGTTTTCATAACCAATCACGAAGCAGCTTTCTTTGCCATTTTTAAATAAACAAAAACGGCAACGACAGTGTTGCCAAATTTAATAACTTTGTACCAGATTATAAGTTTCGAATTTCCCATTTTCGATATATATACCGTATATATATATATATATAATATATATATATATATATTATATAATATATATAATATATATATATATATATATATATATATATATATATATATATTTAAAATAGTTATAATTAATAAGAGGCAATAGGTTTTATGACGTCACTTATACGTCATATGTATCAGTGATGAAAATCATACTTTTGGCATCAAAGTAGGCGGAGCTAAAGCTACAACATTTTTCAAGGTCATGAAAATCTGCAAACAAAATTCCTATATATTTGTCTTACTAAGTAATACTTATACTATGACATTACTTTCTTTCTAAACAAGCTTCTAAGAGGTTGAGTGTTCTGAGGCGCCTTTAGAATTTTTTCACGCCACCCCAGTTGCTTTGCTCTTTATAAGGATGTTGTCTTTATAAGGGTGTTGTCAGTTTATATTACCCTATAGTTTAAGTCATAGTTAGAAGACTTTTGTCATTTAACGCCTTAGGCAGACCGAAGTTGTCTCTATCGATAGACTTAAGCCTGCATTTTTTAAATCCAATCCACACCCTTCTGTTGACTTCACAGACTCTTCAATACATACACTTTTCATTCATGCGTCACAACATGTGGCAGATTTTCATACTCCTCCATCTCCTCCTACTTATTCTTCTCCTACTTCACCTCCTCCGCCACCTCTTCCTTCTCAATTGCATATTCCACTACCGCCACTTTCTCCGACTCAAACTCCAGCTCCTTCTGGCGGGATTCTCCAACGTTCTTCCATTGTCGGAGGGACACGTTTTGGCAGAACAGTTCGTCTCCCTGTTCAGTTCAAGTGACAAGCTGTTCTACAAGATCTCTGAGGGAAATCCTGTAGCCGTCCCGTCCGAAAACTTTTTAATGTCAGTAGCAACGTAGTTTCGGAGGAGAAAACTGGGCAATAAACCATTTTCTAAGCAAAGCGGATATAGCATATGCATGAACTAAATGTGACTACAGTGATAATAATTTACTATTTAACATTATTAAAGTGAATTTCTCAACCACTAGCTTCACTTTGCATGCTACAGTTCTCATCTACTGTTATACTCATAACCAGTAGATTTAATTATTTCCACTTTGCTCTCACTGCATGGCACCTGTCAACACCAGTTTAACAGCCATAGCAGGACACAGAATTCAACTGCATAACTTCAGGTAATTGATGAGTACACTTTCCTCAACCCAAAAATATAGTTCTACATTAAAAATATTATCATATTTCATCAATTATTATTATTATTATTATTATTATTATTATTATTATTATTATTATTATTATTACCAAGATTATCATCAACAGCATTTGTTATTATTATATTCTTATTAAGTTGTGTTAAGTTCTCTTTAACCCTAATATATATTGGTTGAAAGCTGTGACATATTCTTGAGATGGGGAATATGATCACATCTATTCCACTGACATGTATGCAACAATTTTCTTAAGTGAATTATTGCCTTGCAGATGTGTTCTTTCGATTTTTATTATTTCTTCTTGTGTGACCTTATCCAAATAAAACCTGTTGTTGTTGTTGTGTATGCATAAATCATATATATATATATATATATATATATATATATATATATATATATATATATATATATATATATATATATATATATATATATATATATATATATATATATATATATATATATATATATATATATATATATATATATATATATATATATATATATATATATATATTTTGTGCTTTGCGCGAAATTTCGAAAATTTGCGCTTTTGCATTTGCTCACAAGAACTTTTTTAAGAGTTTTAAAGCCCAAATTTGCCTTTGCGCTTTTGTTTTGAACCGAGGTTCAGCAGTATCTCTGATGATTTTCATTTTCTTATGACAACAGCACTACACCCTTCACTTCAAACTCGGAGTGACTCGTAGGTTAAATGAGGGGAAGTACCCAGCTGTCAAGATGAGGATATTGGAAGAAATAAAGTGTAATATTGCATCGAATTTTACTCCTCCACATCAAGGCACTGAAGGTAATTTATTTTAATGCATCTCTTGTATTTTATATATATTGAGGTGGCCAATGGCTGGCTCTCAGATGGCGAAAAGGAAGTAAAGAGAAGTAGGCTGATTTCTTTAAGTTCTTTATTTACACAATATAATGTTCTGGACGTTAAAACAAAATAAACGACAACATGAACCCTATCTATCAACCTTAGTGGACCTGGCAACTAGCAGTTAGTACTTAGTAATCAAACTTCCTCAGGGTGATAGTAACCAAGGGGAAACCACAGGGCAACGGAGGTGATTTGACTGTAAAATCCACTCGGAAGAGCGCTGCTCGTATGCAAAGACTGTTAAACAATATGTAACAGTGTAAAGTTGCATTCATCACCAGATAAATAGCACTTGAATGTTATCAATAGTAATAAATAAAAAATAAACTGTGTAAGTTTGGTCAGACTTTACATTAGCGGCCATGCATAACTCAGAAACTACTAACCGTACATTAAAAAGGATTATATTTTTGAAATCCTTGGGTCATTTCCAGTAAGAAAAGTATAAAAAATTGTTAAAAAAAAAAAAAATGTTTAAAAATGTACGACAACGTGCAAATTAAAATCTTTCGATTGTAAGAAATTTGTTTTAGGGATGCTGATATTTAAAAAAATATCGATATATCGATTATCGATAATTTTTTTAAATATCAAATTGCCCTCGATACTATCGATAAAAAAATATCGATATATCGGTTTTAGAAAAATATCGTTTCAATTATATATATATATATATATATTATATATATAATATTATATATTATATATATAATATAATATATATATATATATATATATATATATATATATATATATTATATATATAATATATATATATATATATCAATTCTGGTAAGCAAAGCTCATAGGCGTACCAAAGATATTATATATATATATATATATATATATATATATATATATATATATATATATATATATATATATATATATATATATATATATATATATATATATATATTACTTTTTTTGTCTCCTCTGGTGAGCAAAGGCCGAGGGCTTACCAACCTCCACCAGAGCAGGAGAATAGTTAATGGATGATGTGACCTGATACCTGGCGTTTAAAAGTTTGTAAGCCAAAGCAAGCGTTTAAAAGTGTGCAAATTGTCGTACAAAACCATTTTTTTTAATTTATTTGCAAATATTTTACATTTTTCCTAACTGAAATTCGACAAGGATTCCAAAAATATAATCCTTTTTTTATGTACGTTCTGTAGTTTTTTAAATATGTTCTGGTTTAAACCGAGGTCTGACCTATATATACTGTATATATGATTCGACTGCCGTCGAGAGTGGATGTGGCTGTAAGAAGATGAGAAGAAGTAAGTCAGAAACATCATAAGGAAGTCGATCAGAAGAAAAGAGATGAGAAGAGCAGAAAAGAGAAGAAAAAAGAAGAGAAGAGAGTAGAAGG
The DNA here is from genome assembly GCA_009176605.1 of Armadillidium nasatum. Taxonomy (NCBI): domain Eukaryota; kingdom Metazoa; phylum Arthropoda; class Malacostraca; order Isopoda; family Armadillidiidae; genus Armadillidium; species Armadillidium nasatum. The sequence goes on along the minus strand of SEYY01024307.1, from coordinate 62,806 downwards.
GTAGGCTGTTGGATATGAAGCTTTAAGATCTTCTTCCTGAGGTTGCAGAGTTTGTTGATATGAAAAATGATATTGACCAAAGTAAAATAAAAAAAAATATTTTTTCGTTATAAATTTTCATTTTTTTTTTAAAGTAAATTAACAGAAATTCAGTAAAATCATTTTTTGGGAAGCAACACATCTTTTGACTCAACGTACTTTCGGCAGTAAAATGGAAAATTATATAGTAAAAGAAAAAAAAAGGAATTAAGATAGAAGTAACTTCTGATCAATAAAGTATGATTTTTTCTTCGCAGTCGAGTCAAATGAAGAATAGTTCTTAGTATGGTTCAAAAGGCTGGCAATCCTTTTAAACCAAGTTTTCTTCTCACGTATGATTGCAGGAATATTAAAATTTTTTTTTCAATTGACACCACCCTGCATCATGCGGGATATGGTGCAATATATATATATATATATATATATATATATATATATATATATATATATATATATATATATATATATATATATATATATATATATATATATATATATATATATATATATATATATAAATACCACAAATTTTGCTTAAATTTTATTTTATAAAGGAGCAGAAAACTACTAAAAATTTCTAGAAGTAAAAAAAAATATCGTTGGTTCGATACTGAGGATAAAATATCGATATATCGATATATCGGGTTTGAAAATATCATCGATATTTTTTCGATACTATCGTAAAAAAGTATTTATATCGATATATATCGAAGCTTTTGCAGCATCCCTAATTTGTGTCAGTTCGCTTTTAGACAGGATGCGGGGTCGTTGTCGTTAAATGAACCACTTAAATATTTCAAAAACAGAACATATGTCTACGGGGAGCTCTGCCTCCCGTACCCCCCGACCCGTGAGTGATGATGATACTGTAGACTACTTTTCCTGGAGACGATTTTGTGTATTTCCCATATTTTCCAGTTTCTAAAAAAAATTTAAAAAATGACATTGCCAGGCGCACGATTCTCGCGAGGCTTATAAAGAGGTAAAATTTATTTATGAAATAAAGTTTATTATAAGAATTTATTTTTTAGTTCCCAATTTTTCTTACCTAAAATTCAATAAGGATTTCAAAAATATAATCATTTTTAATGTAAGATTAATACTTTTTGAGTTATGCATGGCCGCTAATGTAAAGTCTGGCCTATAAGTTTAACAGTTGTAGGCCTAGTATATTCGGAGCGTCTTGTTAAAAATGCCACGACGACGTAATACATAAAGAAGAAGAAAAAAACCACAGTATAAAAACATACAGTAAGGTGCGGAGAGCTCTGCGGCTATATATATATATATATATATATATATATATATATATATATATATATATATATATATAATATATATATATATATATATATATATATATATATATATATATATATATATATATATATATATATATATATATATATATATATATATATATATATATATATATATATATATATATATATATATATATATATATATATATATATATATATATATATATATATATATATATATATATATATATATATATATATATAATATATATATATGAGCCGTTTACCGTGGCTCAAACGGTAAAGTGATTGACTCACGTGCTTGAGGGCGCCGGTTCGATCCCACTTCGAGATCCTAGGTATATACTACCTAGAAAAGTTCCTCTCCTCGAATAGGGCAATGCCCGTGGAGATGTGAACTTTAAAAAAAAATAAAAAATAAATATATATATATATATATATATATATATATATATATAATATATATATATATATATATATATATATATATATATATATATATATATATATATATATATATTTATATACATTTACATTCATAATACACTGACATAATGTTCAAATGAAACTTTAAAAAGATTTGAGTTCTTGATACCATTTCTAAATTTTTCAGAAACTGAAGGCCCCATATATCCAGCAGACACCTCTGGAGGAGAAGTTGGGACAAACCTTGGATAGCTGGGCTGCAGGAAATGTTCACCACAGTACCAATCTCACTAGGAACCTGATTCCCTGTGAATTACAAGGAGGTTTGGGGGACTTGTTTATTAAGTATAATACCCCATTGACCAGCTCATCGGCCGTGGAGAGGTTGTTTAGTCAAGGCATTGGCATTCTAAGACCAAAGAGGGCAGCCTATGGCATCCAGCAATTTTGAAAAATTCATCTTTATGAAAGGGAATATGATGACCCTGTTCAGAATGCAAGAGGGGAGCTACAAGTAGGAAGAGATCATAGATAATTGGATAAATAAGATTAAAATCTTCCTAATTTTTTTTTATATATTTGCATCTTTCAAATAAATTTTAAAAATAATTCATCTTTACATACTTGCGCTCTATTTTTTTTCTTTTGCGCTTTAAATTTTTTTTTATTTGTGGACATGTGCGCTTTCGCGTTTGCGGACTAAATTTTTGAAAAAATGTGCGCTTTTGCGCTTTTTTTAAAAGTTGCGCTTTTGAGTTTGCGCTCTAAAGTTTTAAATTTGCGCGCCCACCTGATATATATATATATATATATATATATATATATATATATATATATATATATATATATATATATATATATATATATATATATATATATATATATATATATATATATATATATATATATATATATATATATATATATATATATATATATATATATATAGAAGAGAGAGAGAGAGAGACTGAGACTGAGATTTCCTGCGTAATTCATACGCAGACTATTTGAAAGAAACTATAGCAACACCTTGCATCATCAAAGATCTGTTCACTCGAGTGCTTTTTAATATTTTATAAAAATTTTGAAATTTGATAAAGTTTTATTCCTGAAACTTAAAAATCATTCATCAGAATAATCGCTAGACCATAAAGACTCCTTAATGGTAACAGTAAACATAAACAAAGATCAGCTGATTAAAGAAGAACTTTGGATATCCGTTCTTTGTGTCAAACCATAAGATTTTTTGAATCTCACTGAATGCCTTCCAAGGCTACTCTTAAAACTGAATTAAGAAATGGCGGATGCGTAAGAAGAAATCATTTAAAGAAGATACATAAATGGTGATAATATAATGATGTCACCTCGACTTAATTAACCTTTAAAAATTTGTATTGATATCTGAACGAGAAAAACCTTTGACCTTTAGTCTAGAAGATCTGAGACATACTATCGAATAAACTAACCAAACAGCCAGATATATCAAGTTGACAACTTTAATATTAAATGAGTAAATAAATTTAACAGCAACAAAAAAAGGATTAATGAAAATAACAAAGGAAATAGTTGAACCTTGAGAGTATATAATTTTAAATTTTAATTCAAGTAAGCTATTATGTAATTAGAGCACGGTCGAATGTAGATTAGAAAAGTTTTAACCCATGTCATTAGTTATGACTACAAAAACTAAAAAAAAAAAAAAAAAGCGCACAGTTGCTGGCTCTTCACAGTGAAAACCAGGCAATGCAAAGTATTGAAATATTTCAAAAATATTAAATTGAAAATATTTTGCTTTGTCAAGATGCAATAGAGGGTCATTTGTGGATTGAAAATGAGCTTTAAGATATCTAATTTAAAATGCCATTTTCAAAGGTAACATCTTGAAATTTTTAAAATAGTTGAAGAAGAAAACCAAAGTAAGGTTACACCAGTTACTCAAAACACTTCATGTATACAACCTTCTATTTCAAGATTTTTAACAAGTTCAAAAGGTGACGATATCCATGACAGTTAAAAGATATAAAATGCATATTATCAATATACTTGTAAATGAAGGAGTATCCTTAAAATTCTTTTCCTCTTTCATCATTTGCTAGATTAATTGGAGAATTTAGCCAAATAAAGTTAGGCGTTTCTATGGAAAGGCACAATGTCAGAAAAATGGTGATAAGTGAAGCTGAAAGGCAGAAAAAAGTCCTGAAACAAATGCTTAATGGGAATTTTTTTTTTTCTTCCCAAAAATGCATGCTTGTACTAGGCAGAATAAATTATTTTGTAATAAATGTCCAATTAACCAACTCAAATAATGATATAACAAACACGTACTTCAGCCATTTGAGAAATGCAAGCACAACATGCATCAGAATTTATAAGAAATCTAGCTGGGTAGGTTCTCAAAGAGTTTGAACTTGTTAAAGAGCAAGTTTTTGCACTTGTAACAGATAATGCATCCAATATGATATTTGCAATACATAAAAATGTATACCCCTGTAAAATAGATAAAATGAATTTAGATTGTGAATTTGAAATTTGAATCACTGATCCATAAAATTGTGAAGATGGTTTTAAAATGGAATTAAATGAAGATGTGGAATCTGCTTTCACTGATGTAAAAATAGAACACATGCAATGTGATAAACATATGTTACAGCTCGCTATTAGAGATTGTTTGAAAGAACAACATATCCATACTCTTATAGCTAATTTACATTAAATTGCTATGCTGCAAGAACACCAAAAGTTAAAGCTATATTAAAACATAAAGGAGGAAAAATTGCTACTGTATCTTAGACCAAGCAACTAGGTGGGGCAGTATTTTATACTTACAGTATAGTACTTACCTAATGATTAAGCACCTTTTAGAACTAAAGAATACATTAATTGACATGGTTCAACCAGACATAACAATGACTGATTTTCAGTCAGAATCAATATAGAATCTAAATTGATTCTACATACTGGATTTCTCTGAATGATGTACAGGCCAGTCGAGGAAAGATAGCTTTGATTAATATAGTAATTCGAATGAAGCAATATATTACTTCAAAACAATAGCAGCGCAAAAAGAAGGAATTTAAAAATGCCAAGCACTTAATGTAAACCAACCTTCAACTTCATCATCCTCTTTAAATTTTTGGGATGAAAAAGCTTATGAAGAGTTTTTTTATCTAAACGCCAAACACCGTCAGACTGAAGGAAAAACAAATAGTAAATAAGGATCTCCTATTGATAAATTTAAGCTTGATATATCTCATGCTTTGTCTGTTATGGAGAAAATAGATATATCATTAAGGCAATTTCACATTATCCAAATATAATTCAGAATGTTGCTTATACAGTAACTTCAATGCCAACGACACAAGTGAGTGTGGAATGTCTATTTTTGTCCCTTTAAATAATTTGGTCAGATTTACAATCCTCAATGAAAGATGATCTAATTGAAGCCACACTGTTTCTTAAAACAAATTCATTTTGAATAAAATTTTGAAATTGTTTATTTCTTTTGATGAAGAGTACATTTTGTTTTATAAATATGGTTGTAATGTTAAAAAAAAAAAAATGGGACTTTGTATTGTGCAAGCAAAGTTGTGCCCAGCTCAAAACTATTATATAAGAATGAGGTTTTGAGTCTCATTACCGTGCGAAACTGCATTTGGGCTGATGTTCCAGGGTGGAGGCAATACCTAAATACAACTGTATAAGAATTAGGAAAATCTTTAAACCAAAAGGCAGAGCTAGAGCCACTCAAATCAATGACTCTGGAGCTGAAACCAGAGTTGGAGCCGTATCTGACAATGCCTCTGAATCTGGAACTGCAGCTGAAATAAATTTCATCAGCTCCCCAGCCCTGCTTCAGACTAAAAATATGACATTCATAACTAAATGGTCACATAAATTGAAAATGAAACCTTCCCATTTATATCTAAATTGTAATTTGGAAAATGATGAACATTTCCTGATATATTGTCATAGATTTGCTAGTATTTAGAGAAAATTGTGGAGTACTTTTTTAGATCATTAGAAGCATCTGTCTTTTTCCATTAAAACCATTTTATCATTGGTGGAAATCCCAAAAGAAAACTGTAAAAATATTATAAATTCAGTTGAGAGATTTCTTATTATTATTTCTTTTCTTTTCTTTTTTTTATGAATTGTTACAGTATGATTTTTTACCCTTTTTTTTCTTTTTTTTTTTCTGTAGAAATTTGATTTGAAACCTATATTAAAAATTGTAAGAATTAATTTTAGCATAATACCAAAAAAAATTTTAAGTAGCTTTATATATTAAAACAAAATAATTCAAAGAAGTGGCTCATTTACTTAGACAATATAATTCAAATCTTAGTTTTCACAACTCTCCTGGGTTTGTTGAAGGACAATACTGGTGGTTAAAATATATCCCAGCAAGTTTTAAATCATTCTGAAAATTATGGCAGACCGTAAGTATTTAATATTTTCATACTATAAAAAAAATTTTTTTTAAAATTAAAAATTAAATTAAAAACTAGGTTAAAATTTTAAATCATTGTTATAAAAAATTTAAATTGACTAGTGATTGTCAAGCAGGGTTGTTTGGTTTAAACCATTATGGATTCTTTTGGTTTAAAAAAAAAAAAAAAAAAAAAAAAAAATTTTTTTTGTTTTTTGTTTTTTTTTAATGTTTTTTTTTAAAATTTTAAAATAAAAATATATAATATATATAATATATATATATATATATATATATATATATATATATATATATATATATATATATATATATATATATATATATATATATATATATATATATATATATAAGGGTTAATATTTTCAAAAAGATACGAGAAACATAAAGGCTGATTCAAAAGTTATCACACTGTAGTATTGGTGAAGTCGTGTATAGGTAGATTAAAAGAGTGATTAAGAATAGATGGCAGTTTGTGCAACTGAATAGCTGTATGTTATCATTGGAAATGGTGAAGAGTAGTACCCCACATGAATCAGTTATGGTGTCACTATTGTTTCTCATATATATATGTAAATATGAGCCATGGACTTAAGTGTGTGGTTTCTAGGTTTGCATATGATATCAAAGTGTCTATATATATATCTGTAAGGAATAATAATGGATATATAACAATTCAAAGTGATCTAGATAGACTACTTGTGTGGAAAGATAAGCAAGTGATTTTTTAATAGCAAGAATTTTAAAGATTTTCATGCATTTAGCCCAGCTCTAATGAAAGAAGTTTTCAAGCTAGTTATATACTCCTTCATAGTTATGTTTTATATGCTAGACATCAGACATTCACATAGTAGATGTTAATTTTGATATCATTGTACCAAGGATGTCAATGTAGTTATATCACTAGATACTACATATTTGTACATTCATGTGTATCCTCTTTTATAGAATATAACCGTCATACTACCAACAATATTTGTTTTAAATTACATATTTGATTAAGAAATAAATAAATTATTGGTGTTAAGCTAATGACTTATGCATAAAGATTCGAAGTGTTCTTAAACCTTAAATATTTGGTAATCAGACACTACTTGAAATAATCAAACTCGACTATTTATAGTAATTTGAATATTTAAAATGTTTAAAAACTTTTCCAAGTCATTATTTTTATTTTCAGGAGATGTTCTAATTTGTGGCACTTGCTGTACTCAGTTTTCAGACCTCAAACTTTTTATCGATCACAAACAAAGTTGCGGAAATGCTTCTTTGATTTCAAATAACAGTGATGTTTGCAATTATATTTCTCCTTCAACTGGTCAACAAACTTCTCATTTTGGATCTCAGCAAATTGTTATACCAATGCAAGGACATGCCTCTATTGTATGTAATCTACATAGGCTTTATTTCATTATTTTAATTTTAAGAATCTTCACTATATTATTATTATTATTATTATTATTATTATTATTATTATTATTATATTAATATTATTATTGTAGTTTCTAATAGGGTTGTTAATTTTTGGAATAGCTTACTACAGGACATTGTTGACTGTGATTCTCTTGCAGCATTTAAGAGGGGGCTAGATAGATATATGGATGGTTTATGTATCGTATAATAGGTATAACTTGACTAAGCCTATGAATTTTAGACCAGCTTGTGACTAAGTCTAACTGGCAGTTTTGTAGTGGGTGTTGATTCAATGCATGTTGTATAATGTCATTAGTTAGGTTTATTAAACATATATAAGGGCTTAGTTTTGTTTTTTATCTTTGCATTTGAACTGATAACTAGGAATATATATATATATATATATATATATATATATATATATATATATATATATATATATATATATATATATATATATATATATATATATATATATATATATATATATATATATATATATATATATATATATATATATATATATATATATATATATATATTATTGCTTCTGTGGGAGGGGTCCCTCGGAGTGTGCAGAACGCATTACTGAAGTGATTCTCCCTGGCATGGAGGCGTACATTCATATTCTTTCCCTTGTACTAAGCTTAACGAACCTTGGTTTAACTCTGCTTGTTCTCGTGCTATTCGTCGCAGGGATGCTGCCTTCAGGGATTACCGTAGTCTTCAAACTTCAGAAACTCATTCAACTTATATTTTCATCCTGGAATCGTGCAAAATCTATCCTTCGCAACACCAAAAACTCTTCTCTTCGTTGAAAATGCAATAATCTTTCTGGTTCTTCTTCACGTCCCCTCTGGCATTTTGCAAAAAAAAAAATTCAACTCTAACTTTGCTTCTTCCTCTTTCCCTCCTCTAGTATCTTCCTACGGCACAACTGCCATTTTTCCTTCATCTAAAGCTAAACTCTTATCTCAGACTTTTGCCTCTAATTCAGCAATAGACGATTTCGGAGGTATTCATCCTCCTCCAACTCCTTCCAACTCATTTTTGCCTACAATTGTAATTTCTACTAAAGATGTCATTTCTGCTCTCTCTGAGTTTAGCACTAAGAAGACGTACTGTCCTGATGGTATCCCTGCTGTGGTTCTCAAAACTTGTGTTTCTGAGCTTGCCCCCTGCCTTGATAAACTATTTCGTCTGTCTTTCTACTTTAACCTTCTCTTCTTGCTGGAAACGTGCGCTCATTCAGCCTGTGACAAAGAAGGATGACCAACTCAACCCTCCAACTACCGTCCCATTCTTTAATCTCCATTCTTTCTAAAGTTTACGAATCTATCCTTAACAGGGAGATTTGGAAACATCTCAATTCTTCAAATCTTATCTCTGATCGCTAGTATGGCTTTCGTAAGAAACAGTCTACTGGTGATCTTCTTGCCCTTCTCTTTGACTCTTGGTCTTCCGTTTTCTCGTGATCTTTCTTGGAATGATCACATTACTTCTCTTTCTAAACAAGCTTCTAAGAGGTTGAGTGTTCTTTTGCGTCTTCGTGATTTTTTTTATACCAGTCTAGTTGCTCTCTCTTTATAGGAGTGGTTCCTCTCACGCAGTTCTTGACAAGGTGGAGTCTATGGCTTTTCGTCTTAACAACTCTTCCGCTCTTACTAATTTTCTCCAATCTCTTTTCTGCCCGTCGAACTGTTGCGTCACTCACTCTATATTATCACTAGTACAATGGACAGTGCTCTTCTAAATTGAATAAAACTTTTTAGACCAAAAGGCATGATAATGAGTTCTAGAGGGAGAAGGTCTGCAGAGCTGTATGTAGTAGTCAAAAGATTCGCATTGTAAAGGTATTTAAAGAAGCTAAGACACAAAGTAATTGAAAAGATGTATATTATTACATGGAGCCTAAGATAAGGAATAAAGATATGCTTTATCTTCTCTAAATTGTGGTAAGTTACTTTCTATGATATGGTCCATCAATGCAGTGAAGGAAATGAAATAACTAGCCATTTGTTAAGGTGCAAATTTGAAAAAATTAATATAATTTTTTTTAAATTAAAAATTCTTATTATTATTATTATTGTTATTATTAATTGATTTATTTTTGGTGTTGCTGGAATCAAACAATCTACAGCCTTGACTATTTTTGGAGATTGTGTAATCAATTAAATTGAGAGTAGAGTTGCAAAAGAAAATATTTTGTTATTATTATTATTATTATTATTATTATTATTATTATTATTATTATTATTATTATTATTATTATAACAGGTTAGCCTTCCCGTTGGGATGCCACATGTTATACTTCAAGCATCTTCTGGCCTTTCCCAAATGTATCGAATTGTTTTAGAACCGAGTGTAAATGCCCCTGCCCAGATGAATTCTAACATTCAGATTTCTCAAGCAAGTCAAATGCCAAATATACTTCAACCTATTAATTCACATGTTGAAACTCAGTATGTTACTTCTGCAGATAAAACTGAGTCAGCAAAGGAAGTCCAAGATATTTCGACCCTATCTCAAAAAGTAAGTTTTAAGTCATATGTAGGGGGGAAAAAAATGAGTTGAATTTATAAGTGTATTTGCTTGGAGTCATTTATTTTAGACATTAAGTTTATGCTATAAATACCTATTCATCCCATTTGTGAAGGATAACGTTGGGAGAAGAAAATCTGACAGTTGAAACTGACACATTGCCTTTGAGTAATTCTTCCATAACACGCCTAACACCTGTTAATCCAGTTGATACAACTTGGAGTGCGAATAAAATGGAACCATCATCAGTTACTTTTAATAGTGTGGTACCTGAACACGAAGACGAAAAGAGCTACAAAAATTTGCCATCACCTAGTCTGCACACTGAGGAAGAAGTGGCTACTTTTCTTGCTACTCAGTTGGTTAGTCAGACAAATGCTCCTTCCCAAAACTCTAGTACGTATATTTTATAAAGTACTAAACTTAAGTATTTTAATCTTTTGCAGTTATTATTGAGTAAAATGAACTTGCATGGAAATTTATAATTATTACAATTAGTTAAGAAGAGAAACTCTTTTAAAGCTTATTGTACAGCAGACTAGTGGTTAAATTCAAATGTTAATTAAGTTATACCTTATATATATATATATATATATATATATATATATATATATATATATATATATATATATATATATATATATATATATATATATATATATATATATATATATATATATATATATATATATATATATATGTGTGTGTGTGTGTGTGTGTGTGTGTGTGTCAAAATAACCAAAACAAATTTAAACATTAAATTTTAATAGCCAGCTAGCTTTGAGAATGTTATTCCTGACCAAGTTGATATGTTACACAGATTATTTTGGTTTGGATAGGGAAACCCTGCTCCGGCTCAGCCAAATCAAGGGTATTCTTGACCATCATTGGAGTGGTTTTGAATCCTTTATGGCAGTTTCTTCTTTGCTCTTGTAACAATTTTTACAGAGAATGTGATATTTGTATGTTGGAATAGCGTGGACTGTTGTATGTGCTGGCTATATTTTTAAGCGATATGCGAGTATTGAGATTAGCATAATAATACACCTTGTCATAATATGAATGGTTTGGATATTATTTTGTAAATATACATTATATTTGTTTTTATTTTATATTCTTGATTTAATTGGCTCTTTCCTTGAATAGTTTTTGTAGAAATAAAAAATGTTAAAACAAAAAAATATCATCCTTTATGGCTGCGGTTGAGTTTTGTGAATATTTGTAATAGCATTGTTTGAAACTTATATTTCTCATACTAAAACCAGGAATACATTTTGTTTAAAAAAAATTTTTAAAAAAAATTTATATATTTTTTTTTTGAAAAAAGAATATATCTTCAATGTATGTAGTTAGTCACTTATTTATGTAAATGTAATTAACATCTTTATTAATAATTTAGAGAAATGATTTAACGAATATAATGAACTTTACATTTTAAGAAATAATTTTCATAAAGATTCTAGTTAGAATCGGAATTGGAATTAAAAATGAAATTCCTTCAGGAATTACAGTATACTTGTATATATATATATATATATATATATATATATATATATATATATATATATATATATATATATATATATATATATATATATATATATATATATATATATATAAAATAATTAAAATTGCATTATTTTGTTCATTCATTCAATATAATTTGCTTCATAATTTTTCTCATACTTTTTATTTCCACATGGCATAAATTTTTTGAAAGGGACTGCAAAACATACCTATTCACTAACCCTATTCTGCTCTTAAATTATTATTATTATTTTTTTTATTATTTTTTTTAAACATCCATTTCCGAACATTTTATTAACGTTAATAAATTACTTTCTAATTATTTTTCTGCTTCGATTTTCTTTCATATCAAAGAAATTCATTCATTCTTCTTTTCGCCCTCATTAAAATACGTACACATATTTTAGAATCAATGCTGCCACTTATTCTGTCCTTTCTCGGTATTTATGCTAAATTCCTAAAAAAAATTTATCTTTTTCTCTTGAACATCTAGTACTTTTTGTATGAAAGTATCCCACAAAAAATTACCGAAAATTATATTAATTATTCACTTATTTCTGTTAAAAACGTTTTTTTTTGCTATTAAATGTACAAGAGCATCAGCACTTGCACATGGGCTGCAGTCAAACTTTATCGATACTCTGATACTTTTTAAATACTTTAAATATTCTGAATTAATTAACTTATTGTTCTCACCACACAAACTTCTTTCCAGATTTTCTAATTATAAGCAAGTTTTCTCTTTAACTCTCTTGAAGTTTGATTAAATGCATTGCATGCCAAATTTATTTTTAATTTTATAATATGTAACTTTCGTACAATTAAGCATAAAAAAACATATGACCAATTTTTGAAGAAATTGGGTTGTTTTTCTTCTTAACTTCATTACTTTTTTTTTTTTGCTTTTGTTGCAGAATCGAAAGCAAGTAGCAGTATGTCTAAGCATAATTTATCGATTGGAGAAACCTCTTTTACTCACCAAAGTGCGGTAAGACCTGAAATACCCTATATTTATTGTATCATACTTAAATAATTATATTTTTTATTCTTTTTGAAATATAACTAAAATTTATATTTTCACTTCAGAGATCATTTTTTTTTTTATCAACTATGTAATTAGAAATATCATT
>SEYY01024307.1:30000-47500 GCA_009176605.1 Armadillidium nasatum | reverse complement strand
AAACCTCCATCCCAACCTCAGATTCATCGTAAGGCTTGTTTGCAAAATTAAATTTCATGACTCTGTCTTCATTTTATTTACTGCATTATTTCTGTACTCCTATTTTTTTTTATCATTAATCATAATTTATTGATTCAATAGATACTGAAATTTAATTTTCTTAATATTGCCTGAACTTATTTGAAATATATTCCTTAATTTTTTGTATTTACACATGAAACTAATTTCATACTTAAATTTACTCAGAAAATTGGCCAAAAAAACATTAGTTTCATATTTTTTTGTATGAATGAAGTATAGGAAATTAAATAGGTGTTTGAATTTCAGTCACTTGTGACATTTAAAATTATTTGTGTATTTTATAATGACAATTTATAAAATGTATATTTTTGAAACAGCCAATTTGAAAGCCCATGTGCGAATCAACCACAGTAAAGACAAAAGGTTTACTTGTAAAACATGCCTATTTGCTGCTAATTCTAGGAAGCAGATTAAAGACCATGAAGTTACCCATTCATGTAAGAAACTTGAGTGTTTTAAGAAATAATTTTTTACCTAATCATATATTTTGCTGAACTTGTATTTAGTTCCCTATTTAATTATAATACTTTTTCTTATTTATGATTATTTTTTTATAGTAAATCATCAATATATAGATTCAAAAGACCATAACACCAAATTCCCAAGAAAAATGGAACAAACAGAAGGTTTGCTTCCCTTTAAGAATCATAGATTACCTAAAGTAAGGCGAACATCAAAACCTATTTTTCCGAAGAATTTTGTTTGTATTGAATGTGGAAGCGACTTCGTTAGGGAGGATTCTTATCGATCTCATATTCGGCAACATGAACAAAAGCAGAAAGAGAATGAGAAAGTTTCACGGGGCAAGGCGGATGAAGCCTCAGTAAAGGGAAAAATGAAATCGGTGTACACTTTAAATTATGCTATTCAGGTATGTAGTTTTGCTTCCCTTTGTAAATTTTAAAAAAAAAAAAAAATTTTAAATTCCAATGAAAATAAATAATTTCGTGATAAAAATAACTTTTTTATAAGTTTATGTTTTCTTTGTTCTAATTTTCTCTGTACTGAAGTTTAAAAAACTCATTGATACAATTATTATATTATTATCCACCTCGAGAAGAAACCGTGACTACGAGAGGGGGTTCAGAACTGAGGTTGTTTAGCAAGAGTTTTTCCTTCGATTCTTTTTTATTTTGTATGTTTTCTTCCCCATTCCTTGCATTATCATTATTATTGTTCTTTTGTAGTTGCTATGCTATGCCATGCCCAATCCAGAGAGGAATTTTCTTTCTAATTCTGCCTCAGAATATATCTGCAAAGTTTTTGGCAAACAAATGTCCGTTGTCTTCATGTACACCATCTCGCAGGGAAGACCAGCACAGGTTTCTTCGTGGTTATAACAAAATGTATCTTTCAGTAGCTCTGCTCGTCCCTCCCGAAGTGGGTCTTCCGTTATCTTCATGTACACCATCTCGCAGGGAAGGCCAGCACCAGTTTCTTCGTGGTAATAACAAAATGTATCTTTCAGTAGCTCTGCTCGTCCTTCCCGAAGTGGGTCTTCCCTGATCAAATGTCAATAGGATTACAGATTTCCTAAAGCATTTGGAAACCATTCAGACTGTGGGATCACATTCTCTCGTTCCAGAATGTGCTCGCCCCACAGAACATATAGATACACGAAAGGAGAATAGTGGATCAACATTTGCCCGCTCCAAGCGAGTGTTCTACACACTGCCTTGGACCGAGTTACAACTCCTATACTCAAGTGATTTCGAAACTTTCTCAGATGTGAAATGGATTCTTCAGATGTTGACATCATGGTTTCATCCTGTGGAAGTGAGAGAGAAACCCCGTCCTGGTTGCAGTTGTCCGTAAGGATTGGTGACTGCTACGCTAGGTGATGGGCGAGGTTGGTTGATACTTAACCACTCTGTGCCGCTGGAGCTTTGAGTGCGTTTTGGAGTGCCACACATCACCCTTACGACTTTAGTCCCTTGACACTCAAATTACAAATTCCATTATCATTCTCTTAAACCTTCTTCACATTACTAGAGTTGACGACTTAGCTATTGAGAAAGTGCGTCATCTCTCCCAGTCTGCTAGGAAAGTTGGAAAACAAAAATATTTGAAAATTATAGTTGGAGTTTAACTTGGCCTTCCACTTAGGAGAGGCTCCTTCTTTGGAAGATAGGAACCTCTTCATGTCCTAAACATAGAGGTTCTCACTCTCCCATTTATATGATCTTCCCCCTTTCCCCTTGGGATTCCAGATTCTGATCTGGTCATTAGGCGACTCCCAGAATCATCTTACACTTATTCGCCTATCGTTTCCGGTGGGAAGGTTCATCTTTCCTTTGCGGAAATGACCATTATCTAATAGCAATAACTTCCGTAAGCTTAAATTCATAACAACCAAATTCAAGCTGAAGGTACGATTTTCCTGTACAGTGCGTTGGCTTCAACTAGCTACCGATAGGGTTATATCTTTGTATAGTGTTCGTGGCTTCAAATTGTTTAAATCCAAAACTAAACGGTGCTCTTTCAAGAAAAACTATCGACTTACTTGACAGATTAATTTGCCTCCTTTACTAAATCTACGGCTCCCGAATCCTCGTTGAGCTGATGATGAGTTTCTTGTTTTTCGAATCTCCTTCACGTTAATCATCTCAAAACTATCAACCGCAGATCGCTGAACCTCTTACTGCATCTCACCTCTACAACCTGGAATGTGATTAGAAAATCCACGCTAAACGTTTACATCATGCCTAGTATGGACAGATTTTCCAGTGATATCTTTGCCCCCTTGATCCAGTTCAGAACGAGAGTCTGAGGATAGCGAAGGGATCCTTTATATCTTTGTTAAGGGAAAGCCAGGAGGTGAATGCTGTAGTGATGCTTTTTTACCTGCAAATAGAACATCTCACATGCTCATTATTCCTTCGTACTCCTGTCTCCATTCAAAGTGGGTCTGTCCAGTCTTTATTGTATGCTTTAAAATAAGGTCATTATCAGAGCAAAAGTCTATCCAACGAAGTTTATTGTTTTTTTTTTCAGTCTAATACAGACATCTATATCAACTCTACTCTTTTCTACACCAATGGTTCAAAGATAGACGAGGGAGTTGGGGACATCGACCTATTGTATGCTTTGAAATAAAATCGTTATCAAAGCAGAAGTCTTCCAACGAAGTTTTTTTTTTCAATCTAATACAGACATCTATAACAACTCTACTCTTTTCTACACCAAACGTTCAAAGATAGATGAAGGAGCGGGGACATAGATTGTATTTCCTGATTTCATCATTTTTCACACCTTGCCACTTTTCTCGTTCATTTTTTCAACAGAGCTCGTAACGTTGGCTATGATTCGAACAGAATTAGTACCATATCAGCAATAGAAATTATACCATCTCAGATTCTAAAAGCCTTCTCCAAGCATTGTTCAACCGGTCAACTAGAAATCCCTTGGTTTCTGCCGTTTAAAAGTTCTTATGCTAGTTATATGAAGAAAGCCATTACATTTTATTTGATTCCCTTCTTATGTTGAACGGACGAACAAACTTTTACAAGAAATCCAACATACTCCACCTGCAATGAACTTTTAAACAAATACTATCCAATGCTTCCTTGCATGATGAGTGGAAGATTCTTCTGGCACCAAACCACGAAATGTCAAACCCTTCATAAGATTCTGACAGTCATCTTACAGAATCTCCGACGGGTAGCGTTTTCTTTTTTTAAAGAAATAAAAATCTTAACTGGTTTTCACGTGACCTCTTACGGTGGACCATATATTTGAGGGTTGCGAGGCCATCTTGGACAAGAGTTTTTCTCTGATATTCTCACCATTCCTTTTCGGACTCGCCTTTCTCACATTTTATAGGATTTCTTCACCTTAGAAGTGACAACAGAGTTTTTGCTTTAGTTCATGAGCAGAATATTTACTATAAAACTTAATTTTTCAGCATTATCTTTGTCTTTTAGTTTAGACTTTTTCCCTGTTGTTTGAAGCACTAACATAGTCATAGATGCTTTCTTGCTTGCCCTGTTGGTCCTTGTACACCAACTCAAAAATATTATTATGTATGTATTATAAAATAAAATGTATCCAATATTTGTTTCTTAGTGGAATTTTTTTAAAAAATATTTTTAATATTAATATTAGGTATAAATTTAATGGGGTCAAAGGACGAATTCGTCCTCCCAGAAGCTCATTTCAGTTTTGTATTAATACATATAAAGTATACGATTTTATTTGTATAAATTTTGTAACTGAAACATTAATAAAGATGTTATTATTATTATTTTGATGACAGGGTAACAGTTCACATTTATTAAGGATTGATGATTCTCAAAAAAATCGTTGTTCGGTTGGGAAAGAAGAAAAAATGGAACCAAATTTACCGAATAGTAATAATGTAGAGATTCCGAATTCTCAGGTAATATCGTGAGTATGTTCTTTGTCCCATATAAATACATTGCTTCATAAATATACTTTTTGAATTTTTATTAGAGTCAGTAACTCGCATAGAAAAGTCATTTGTAAACGAGTATTGAGAAGTGGAATTCAAAGTTTGTCTATCAGATTATAGTTAAAAGATTCGTATACCACTGATATTTGTCACCGCTGATTGAGTTACTTGTATAGGCAAATGTTATAAAAGAATTATTTATTGTTATAAAGATTATAAGCTCTTTGTCATGTCACTGAATACTTGTAGCGGCCAAAGATTGTAAAAATGCTAAAAATAGAAAGGTTTTCACTTTTCATACAGAACCTCCTCACTTTATATTTTATGATCTTTTTCATGAAGCTATCTTAGGCATGTACAAAATCAATTTAAAGGGTCGGAGAGTGGTTTTAATTTATCTAATATTACTTTATTTAACTTTAGAACACCACCGAAGGATTACAAGGTGGTACAGGACACGAGTCTTTTCCATATATGATTACAATAGATGGAATTCCTTCAGTGTTCCCAAGTCCACCTCCAAATCCTAAAGATGAAGATGGCCAACCACTACAAAATTCAATACCAGAGGATTCAGTGGTTCATAATGGTTTTTTAACCCCAACAGTGAACCCTTCTAGTCGCAAATCATAGATGGGTTTCTTCAATTTCTTAGCCAGAATGTAAATATTAATGATGATATAAACCAATATGTAATACGAAAAAACAATTGATTAGTTATAAATAGTACAAATCTTTGTTATTTATATTGTATATAATTTCCTTAAGTTTTAATTTTTTATAGATCTATGCAAGAATTATTGAAATTTTTACATTTATAACCTGACATATCGTTGATTTAAATAATATATATTTTTTAGTACAACAGTTTTATTTCCTTCAACAAATGCCTTCATAAAAAATTTAAAGCAGTGTTCATATTTGTAATTTGATAACAGATCCAAGGTTGAATCAGGGCTGTGGAGTCGATAGTAGGGATGTTGCAAAAGCTTCGATATATATCGATATAAATACTTTTTTACGATAGTATCGGAAAAATATCGATGATATTTTCAAACCCGATATATCGATATATCGATATTTTATCCTCAGTATCGAACCAACGATATTTTTTTTTTTACTTCTAGAAATTTTTAGTAGTTTTCTGCTCCTTTATATAAAAAAATTTAAGCAAAATTTGTGGTATTTTTCATGTGCGTATATATATATATATATATATATATATATATATATATATTATATATATATATATATATATATATATATATATATATATATATATATATATATATATATATATTATATATATATATATATATATATATATATATTATATATATATATTATAATATATATATATATATATATATTATATATATATATATATATATATATATATATATATATATATATATATATATATATATATATATATATATATATATATATATATATATATATATATATATATATATTATATATATATATTATTATTTTTTTATTTATTTGGTAAAGTTTTAGGGAAAGTAAGAAAGTTAAACTTCAGTTCATATCGCTAAGTTTTGCAAGGGTTGTAAGAGGAATCGAGCGCTCTATAGGAGAGGCTTACTGCTGAGCAGCGATGTGAGAACTCTTTATGAGGAGCGGATAGTGCAGAAATGTCTAGGATTTTTTTTCATTGCTTAAATCAAATATGTAAATAGATTTCGTAATGCTGAGACAGAATATGAACATCATAAGATACTACGAGCAGCCTCCATTCAGTAGATTTGGCCCCTCCAAAAAAAATTTTAAAAATTTTGTCGAAATCAAATTCTGTGTTATCTTGCAATTTCTAAATTAAAAGAGATAAATCAAAAATATTTAATATCTGATATGTACGTTTCATTTAGAACTTTAAACCCTTCTTGAATCGTTCCTCTATCTGCTAAGATTTAAATTTTCTTTCGTATTCTCAGAAAGTACGACAAACCACCTAGGTATGTATGTCGGCTTTTAACTCAAAAACGGCAATATGTAGAAGAATCTGAATTGCAAATTTGGAATTAGGGGTCCCAAATCCTAATGTTTCTAGAATATCAAGCCGATCTATTTATTGATAAGAAAGTTATAAGAATTTAAAAACTTACACAAACTTTGATCGGAATATTTCAGAAGTTAAAATGGTTTCACAGGCTTTCACCTATTAAAACATAATAGACCCGACCCATACTCAACTGAAACCGAAATTATCTTTTTGAACTAATTTTTACAGGCGATTAAGTACCTCTAGAGAGGAGTCGACTTCCGTAGGAATTGAGAAATTTTCTCAATTTTTGCTATTTTTTTTTTTTTTTTGCATTTTCATGGAGGTAATACAATAGAACTTATTTTTTATCGCTTATCTCCTAGAAATTAAAAAAAAATTTCAACTTTTCAATTTTATGAGCAAGTTTTTTTTCAAACTTTGAAAAACGTTAAGTATATTTTAAGATATATTGAAGTTCATTTTCGAAATGAAAAAGGTCATTATAGGGTAAAAAAAATCATAGGCCACCATTTTTGCCTCTTGTTACTTCTAGCTCTCTGCTACGGTTATTGAGATAATAATAATAATAATAATAATAATAATAATAATAATATATAATAACAATAATAATAATAATTATAATAATAATAATAATAATAATAAATAATAATAATAATAATAATAATAATAATAATAGTAATAATAATAATAAAATTTATATGAGCTTTGACTACTTTAAAGGTGTATATATATATATATATATATATATATATATATATATATATATATAATATATATATATATATATATATATATATATATATATATATTATATATATATATATATAAGGTGGAGTCTAGGGCTTTTCATCATAAACTCTTTTCCTCTTACTAACTCTCTCCAATCTCATTCTTCCCATCGAATTGTTGTGTCACTCTCTCTATATTATCACTATTACAACGAACATAGCTCTTCTGAACTTTCACGTCACATACCTCCTCCATTGAGAAAGGCTCGTGAGACACGACTTTCCAAACAGTCTCATCCTTTCTCTGTCCAACTCTTCGACCCAGACTGAACCGCTTTGCTCAATCTTACATGTACTACTGGTAAAGTCTGGAACACACTTCCTTTATCTGTTTCCCCAATTTCCTTTGACACGTATCAGGTCACGTCATCCATTAACTATTCTCCTCCTCTGGTGGAGGTTGGTAGCCCCACGACCTTTGCTCACCAGAGGAGACAAAAACGTATATATATATATATATATATATATATATATATATATATATATATATATATATATATATATATATATATATATATATATATATATATATATATATATATATATATATATATATATATATATATATATATATATATATAATATAACTAAAACGATATTTTCTTAAAACCAATATATCGATATTTTTTAACCGATAGTATCGAGGGCAATTTGATATTTTAAAAAATTATCGATAATCGATATATCGATATTTTTAAAAATATCAGCATCCCTAGTCGATAGTTTATGACTAACCAGTCATTTTCTTCCAAATTATAGCCAAAAGGTTAAGGGTTATTCATTTTTTTAACAGTACTACTTTAATTAAAATTTGAATTTCTTCGGTTTTGACATTAATAAAAAAAATATATATTTATCAACAACTGTCATTTTTAATTATTTGATGGTACACTTAACCTAGAAAACGCCTGAAGGCTCATGCAGTGGTAAAATAAACAAATGCCTCGTCATTACATGGATTAATACAATAAAAAGAAACTAAGCATCTGAACGGGAATTTAAAACTTTTCTTTTTTTTTTTTAAATCTGAGAAGCTGTCATTGTTCAATTAAAATAATGTCTGGTTATTTCAGGTGCGTATAAAAAGTCGTAAATATCCTAATGCGTGAAATAGTTGAAAAATTTTAAACGAACATCCACCATGTTTTAATTACAAAAAAATAAAAATAAAATAGATTCACTAGATTTTTCTTCTTAGTTTTTCATAAACAATTATGCAGAGGGTTAAACTACAGTACATGCTTTGGAGGCTCTTGGCATGTAATAATACGAGGATGACTGGATTAGTGCACTAATCTAATATTTCTGCTAAACCCGTCTTTTAAAATTGATATCCCTGACAGTTTAAGAAAGACAACAAACTCATTTATCTACAATTTTATTCCCTCTAAATATTTTTGTCAATAAAAATTTTCCTACTTCATTTTTTTCTTCTTCAACAATGGCAAATTGATTTCAAGTGTTTGTCACAAAACTAGGGACAAAAAAATATATATATATATATATATATATATATATATATATATATATATATATATATATATATATATATATATATATATATATATATATATATATATATATATATATATATATATATATATATATATATATATTTATTTTTTTTTTGTGCCTCTATGGTCTAGTGGTTGCTATGGTAAAACTTTACTAATTATTGCACGGGTATATGGACTATAAGGGATGGCTGCGCCTATTTACTCTACATCAAATATATGTGCATAGGCGGGTGAATTTTGAGAAGAATGAACATTGCAATGTAAAGAGACTGGCCTCCCTGCTAACTGTATCAGGTTTTATAGTACAAAGCGTTTTGGTAAAATGAGTGTTTTCAAAGGATCTGGAAATGAGGAAAATATTTTCTTTTACATTATCTATGAAATAAAAATGCCAGAGATCTACATAGAATCCACCAGATTAGGCGTAAACCAATTCAAAAATCCGATTTCAGGCAGACAACCAGATTGTACTATATTTGAAAGTGAGTATGTCAAAGGTGAGAAAAACAGGAAGATCGATTGTTTCAAACTTAATTTATCATCAGACTGCATGTAATTATGAACATTACGATAAAGTATCGAGGTTAGAGAGGAATATATAGAACGGACAAGACTGAAAAGACGTGGTATATAACATTTCTGAAAAGCGGTTAGTTGTGATTTCTTTCAATGATCTAGTAAAGCGAGTCAAAGGGGTTTTACTTTGCAGTAACCTTTCAATAACTTTTTAGCCCATGACACGGGTCTGAAGGAGAAATGAGTTTATGATACTTTGTTAACACTTGTTACAACTGGAATATGTGGTGATTGGAAAGACCAATAAGTTAATTAATTTTTTTATCGTTCTTCAACTAGGAAACACTAAGTGTTTCTTATATCTTTGAGATAGTTGTATAATGGTGAAAATCCACTAACATGCAATTGACTCACAAAGATAATAAAAAAAAGTTGGCAAGCATAAAACATAGTAGGGTTGCCGAACCGGAGTCTCGATCTTCTACCTTACAAAAATTTTCATAACCTAAAATAGAATTAATGATTTTACAAAAAAAAAATATTTACTGGCATGGTTCTGCACCCATCATCATATAAGCTCTTGTAAATCACAGCACAATTTCCCTTCCTCCATTCCACATCAAACATGGGACATATAGAAGACTTTGTAAAAGCTGTAGATCATCAGTTTATTACGTAAAAAGTTTTCAATATTTGAAGAGCAGATTCAGCAATATTTTGACAGAGGGTGAAATTTTGTGTGCGGATCCATGTTATCATCAACGATTTACCATTCTCACCGAAATCTAATGAGAAAAAAAAAACATACGGCTTTATCATCTTTTGGAGAAGGAACAACTGACCGCCGGAAATAAGGAAACAATAAAAACCTTTTTAAAGGAAATATTTACATTCATACCTATTTTGTATTTTTGAGAATTATGGTACACGTGATGAGCACTTCGAGCTCTTGCTCTTTCATTAGCAGATTTATTATAAAAAGAGACCAAGAGTAACTTCATCCGAAAAAGCAATTTGGTGGATTACTGTTGACTCAAAAGGTTATTCTAAATTTAATAAACGAAAACAATAACAGAACATATCAAAATTTTAATGCAATAAGGTAGCTGCCACAAAATAGTAATTTTATAATATGCGATTAACGTAGATGGTTGGGTGCAGGGGTGGTACTTATGTCAGTGAACATTTATGGTCTGCCCTACGCCAGAATAAAGGATATCACTGTTCATCTTAATTTTTATTTCCCAAACTTTTTACTTTTTAAGGACAGACTGAAATATGACTACATAAATCTTACTGTGAAAAGAAAAAGGATATCGCTACTTAATCTTCTCATGACAAAATTAATTGGAATAAGCATTTTCCATTCAATATCAATAAAATAAAATGTTACATAATGTTACTGAATAATAGGAACTTTTCTTTAGTCTTTTTGGGGGAATGTGGAAGCAAAAAATTTGACACCACGAAAGCATATTAAGAAAGAGTGGAATGAAGATTATCGAAGGTGATTTGAGGAAGCCCTGGATTAAACTTCGATTGCAGATTCTCAATATAAAAAACAAAATATACATTACAAGATACGTCTGTAGGATTCATTAGTTAAGAAGGTATGTAAATAACAGCTTCAAGGAATCCACGGAATTTCTGCCTTTGAATGTCTACCATCAAATTGAGAGTTTGAAACACTTTATGGCTGAAGTGCAAGAAAGCTAAATAGATATTTCCAATTTAGCACATTTGTTGAATTCATAAATGCAGTATTTATGAAATAAATATATATATATAAATAGATAAATTGTAAAATAAATAGTAAATTTTTGCTAGCTCGATAATTTTAAAATTAGGCGAATCTATCTCTGCTCTTGTTCTAGGACCTTTTATTCTATGGAATTTTATTTTATTTTGCTGCAAGATCTACAATTTTTTTTTTGTCCGGCTCTGATTCCATGATTCTTGTACCGAGGTATAAATTGTAATAGCCAATTAATCCACTTTTGTAACTGTCATGTACTACTTATAAAGAACAAAGACGACGTATCATTATGAATGCTAATGTCTTGAAACGAAGGCAACTTCAAAAACCAGAGTACTATTCTTTTTAAGTAGTTTTTCTCTCAAGTAGGAACAAAAGGCAACAAAATCCTTCTAAGGTTTGATTAAATCAGAGACAGACCTCAAACTAAGATAAGCAAACTTACAAAGAACTACTATAAAATTATTTCCATACTTAATTTATTGAACAGTAATTCCCACAAAAATCTACAAATATCACAAGTATAAACTTCGTTTGCACTTCACTAATAAATAATTTACAGTTTAAATATATGAACAAAATAAATTTGAACCAGAGGACTGAAGAATAAATCAAGCAAATTTTCTTACAATTTGTGACTACAAACAACAGTGAACTCGTAAGGACATAAATTCGACATCATGTTAAACTATAAAGGTTACATAAATCATATAAAAATATAATCTTTACTTACATTGTAAAGCATTTCAGTATAAATATTCATTACAAGAATAGATATTTTGTCAATTTTATATACCCTATCTCTTGTTCTTATTACTAAAATCTCCATTCCTGTAAGAGGTACTTAAAGTATAAACAAAAAAGACAGTAGCGATTAGGTTGTTGACTTTCCAGTTTGAGATAAATGCTTGACTATATCAACCCAATCATAGCCTCTGGCTCTCTCTCCTTCTGCATTCTGTCTGTCCCACATTTTTCGCTTTTGAGACTTTGTTAAATGTTCTTTCTTTTTCTTATCCTGTGATATATATATATATATATATATATATATATATATATATATATATATATATATATATATATATATATATATATATATATATATATATATATATATATATATATATATATATATATATATATATATATATATATATATATATATATATATATATATATATATATATATATATATATATATAATATATAAGCAAAAAAGAGTAAAATGATAATATTCTTACACTGTTTTCTTGAATATCCAAATTATCTATGCCATTAGTAACTTCGCTACTGAATATAGTGACTGAAGCTTCTGTTGGTTGGTCTTTAATTAAGTCTTCCCTTGCTTCTTTTAGCCATTCAAATAAAGTAAAAGTCATGCTCATTCCAAGATTATTTTCTGCTTGCTCTTCAAGGCCACACTTAATTTTATCTTTAACTTCTCTTAGTCTAAAAAATAATATATATATATATATATATATATATATATATATATATATATATATATATATATATATATATATATATATATATATATATATATATATATATATATATATATATATATATTCTTTTAATTGCCACTAGTATAAACCGTGGATTCGAACCTGGGCCCAAAAGATGGAATGCCATTGTGCTAACCACTACACCACTGATGGTTCAAAAGGAAATCGTCTGGAACTTCTACTGACATAGCGCCTTAGTAAGAAAGCTCCATAAGATCTCCCCGACCACAACTTGGGCGTAGGGTTAGTGGGGATTAGTCTACAACAGCTGCTTTAGAATGACTGGAAATAAAATAAGAGAGGCCAGATTCCGAAAGAGGGAAGTTTAGAAGTTAAAGCTTTGTGTCAGACCCTATCGAAGGCTTTCGATGTCTTCCACCAAAACAAAAGATTTACAGAAATGTCAGAGAGAAGGGAAAGATCACCAGTAGAACGTTTCTTACGAAAGCCATACTGGCGATCAGAGATAAGATTTGAATAATTGAGATGTTTCCAAATCTTCTTGTTAAGGATAGATTTGAAAATTTTAGAAAGAACATCGGTTAAAGAAATGGAACGGTATTTGGAGGGTTAAGAGGCATACTCCTCCTTTGGCACAGGCTGAATGAGCGAACGTTTCCAGCAAGAAGAGAAGGTTGATGTAGAAAGACAGAGACAAAATACTTTATCAAGGCAAGGTGCAAGCTTAGAAGAACAAGTTTTGAGAACCACAGGAGGGATACCATCAAGACCATATGCCTACTTAGTGTTAAGCTCAGAGAAAGTAGAAATGTCATCTTTAAAAGAAATTCTAATTTTAGGCATAAATAAGTTGGAGAGAGTTGAAGCAGTAAGGAATAGCTCAGGAATAGTCTAAGGTTGAATTAGAGGCAAAAGTTTGAGTGAAGAGTTCACCTTTAGAAGAAGGCAAACCGGCAGTTGTGCCATCAGAAGAAACTAGAGGAAGTTAAAGAGGAATAATAAGCAAAGTTAGAGTTGACATTTTTTGTAAAATGCCAGAAAGAGTGTGAAGAAGAGCCAGAAAGATTATTGAATTTTCTAAGGAAAACAGGGTTTTTGGTGCTACAGAGGATACATTTTGCATGATTCTGGGATGAAATATAAGTTGAATGAGTTTCTGATGTTTGAAAACAAGGTAATCCCTAAAGAAAGCATTCCTGCAGTGAATGAAACGAGAACAAGCAGAGTTAAAACAAGGTTTGTAGGCTTAGTAGAAAAAGAATATGGAATGTACACCTCCAAGCAAAAGAGAATCACCTCAGAAATACACTCTGCACACTCTGAGGGACCCCTCCCACAGAGGCAATAATCATTCCATGGGAAATCAAAGAAGTACAACAGCAAGTACGACCAGCTTGCAGCACTGAAATGCAACAAAACGTTTCATCGCACTAGGAAGGGGTCTTTCTTGTGGACATCATGAAAAAACTGAAGAGGATACAGAGATAAGATAATGATCAGAGAAACCCAGAGGTGGATACAGTTTGACAGTATAAGGAGAAAGGATTATAAGTTAGAAAAATTCTAGAATGTTGGGTTAATCTCCCAAGATGATCAGGGATACAAGTAGGGAGCTGTACCAACTGCTAAAGGTCATTTTGGAGAGCAAAATGGAAGGTATATTCACTGGCTGTATCAAGAGAGCTAGAAGAAAGCCATTGGCTGTGGTGAACATTGAAATCACCAAATATAATGATTTCAGAGAAAGGAGAAGAGACAATGTGCTCAATTTTGGAGTTTAGATAGTCGAAGAATTTAAGATAGTCAGTAGAATTAGGAGATAAATCAACAGAATTCAGCACTTTACAATGTTTCAGGATAGTCTCAAAATACCTAAATGTAACATCTGTAGCCAGGAAATTAGAAGAGGAAGACTCTAAATTAGACACACAAGAACAAAGAACACTGCGAATGTATGCACAACTACCACCTTTGGTTGAAAATTGAGGATACAGACAGTAAGCGGAAACAGAGTAGTGTTTGCTGTCAGGGGCACTCAAACATCTGATTTCCAGTCAAGAATAAAAGGTGAGGTTGAAGAGAGGTGATGTTCAGGAAAGTGGAAATTAAAATGAAGATTTCGATTATAGCACAAATTAATGAAAAAAATAGACAGTGCATCAGGACAAGCCAGCTTCAGTAGTGATGGGGGAAGGGGAGGATGAGGGGCAATTTTTGGAAGCAGCCCCCCTCAGGGCTTCTCCGAGGCTAGTGTTGTTGAAGCCATAATTATTATTATTATTATTAAATTTTTAAAAGGATGTGTATCTGTAAGAGTGCTATTTTTGTGTGTGTGTGAAGGAGAGCCTATTCCATGTAGAAGAATGTGGAGATGAGCGTAAAACTGTGAAAAACCATTGGGCACTAGAGTGACATGTTAAGTACCATTAACACTCAATATACCCAATGGAGGTTAATCTCATCGCTTTGGGATGCGCTACTTCCCTCCCCTATATATATATATTTTTTTTTTTTTTTTTTTTTTTTTACACATCACCACCACTCACGGGCAAAGCCCTATTCAAGGAGGGGGTGTTAAAAGAAAAAATGAAAGTAAATAGAGTACAAAATCCAGAAATAAAAAAACCCCTACAGTACCCACCTAACGCAAATTTCTCAGGTGGGCGCAGACGCGGGCTTTAAAGAAATTGAGATTAAATGCAGAGGGAAATACAGAAGATGGAAGAGAGTTCCACAAGACAGAGGTGGCAGGAAAGAAAGAGGCACCACAGCGGACAAGCCTGGAGTTGCCTATGTCCACGCAAAATTGATGCGCGGACATTGCAATTGTGTGCGAGGACCGTAAAGGTGGAGGTACAGATAGTTCCCTCGAGCATTTGCCACTGTAGTAAGAAAAGTGACAAGGCACCAACATCACGTCGCAAAGATAAAGAATCAAGAGAATTAGAAAGAGCGGGACAGTTTATAAGTCTTTTAGCCTTTGACTCAACCCTATCCAAAAGACGGGTGAAACCTGAGCCACCCCAGATATGAGAGCAGTACTCCATACAAGGGCGGATGAGACCCTTGTATAATTGGAGTAACTGCGAGGAAGAAAAAAATTCTCGCAGTCTAAACAGAACTCCCAGCTTCTTTGAGGCCGCCCTAGCAACCATTGTGATATAGGTTTCCAAGACAGTTTTTGTTTATGTGAAGGTTATATTTGGAGAACCATCGAAAGAAATAGAAAAGTTAGGAGGTGTCTTTGAGAGAGAGATTTCTAGAAGTTGAGTTTTTAAAGAGTTGAATTTCACAAGGTTGAGACGACCCCACTGGGAAATTCTATCCAGATCTGCAAGAATGGAATCGGAAAGATGTAGACGAGAAGCAACTCTAGATGCAAAGGAAGGAGCAGATTTGAAATGAGTAGAAGAATGGAGGGTTGAGTCATCGGCATATGAATGTATAGGGTTAGATAAACAGCTGAGAAGATCATTATGAAAATAAGAATAGATAGGAGACAAGACAGAACCCTGAGGAACACCACTATGACAGGAAAGGAAAAAGTATATACATATATATATATATATATATATATATATATATATATATATATATATATATATATATATATATATATATATATATATATATATATATATATATATATATATATATATATATATATATATATATATATATATATATATATATATATATATATATATATATATATATATATATATATATATATATAAGAAACAGAAAGGAAAAAGAAAATATTGAAAAAGCAAGAAGAAAAATTTTAATTTCTAATATTTTGTTTGATTTAATATCCACATTAATAAGTATAATTTGCCATTTTAACCCCCGCAGGCAAACCTCGGATTTCCCTGATTTTTAGCTGGGGCCCCAATCAGTTCATATCCACTCATATGTAGAAAAAGAATATCCAAATCTGCAAATGTTGAAATTCTGACTATATACATGCTTATATTCTATTTAAGTTATATTTTTAAAAGGATAGTATTTCAATTTTCTAATCTGTATTTTTTTCCTTCAAACTACTATTAGGAAAGCATATATATATATATATATATATATATATATATATATATATATATATATATATATATATATATATATATAATATATATATATAATATATATATATATATATATATATATATATATATATATATATATATATATATATAAATTTTCAGTTCATTTTTTTTTGTTTTTTTTAGAGCTTTTATCAAACTCAACAGCAAGTAACAGATGCTAGGAGAATGGAATTGAAGCAAATAAAATGAATTCAAGCAAATATAGAGAACATGACCACTTTCAAAATCCTAAAAATTCAGTTCTTTCATCTATCTATTTGATGATCTTCCTCAAAAAAAAAAACTCATCTTTTAAAACATCAACAGTTATAACCATTATCTGACATTAGTATTTTTATAATTCTTTCTCTTGATCTTTCTTGAAAGGCTCACAATCATTCTCCCATAAGCTTTTAAGAGATGAGTTAATAATAATAATAATAATACTTACAAGTGTTTATTAAAAAATAAATCTAGATTGATCACAGGTGCCTCATCAGGATAGCTTTCCCTCCACTGTATTTCAATAATGAAGGATCTATTGGTACATTCATCTTCATACTACAGAGAAAATACATAATCAGCCCAAATATGTATACAAAAAGGTATAATTGAATAATTAAGATTAATTACAATAACACAGTACAAATATAATAATAAGGAATTTCTCATAAAGATATTGCACCATTAAGAAATATTAATGTACCAATTATACTGGTATGAAATAGATAATTTTAGCTGGTCTCATTTATTATCTAACAATAAACAAGTCAATTTTTTTTCTCAAGAGCCCTCTTCTATTCTTAATCTATGTCAATGATTTGGATAAGGGAACTAAATGTTTAGTTTCT
>SEYY01024307.1:12500-25000 GCA_009176605.1 Armadillidium nasatum | reverse complement strand
CGTAATAACTAGCTAAATTCCTCTGTTATTATATCTTCCAAAGAATTTTTGTATTTTCTTAATTTAGTCAATTAATTATAAAATCAAAGCTGTAATTAATCTTCTCGTCTTTTCGGACTTACAATTGAACGGTTTCGTTGCATCGTTCGTGGTTTCTCTCGACTATTATTATTGCAGTTATGGCAAGACCCTAATCTAATTTACCAAAATTCGTATAGCTTGGGTGTAAATAAGCCTTTAAGTTATAGTTGGGTTAATGATTGTTGAAAATTCGAGATTTTTTAAATCCAGAGGATCTAAGTAACCAATATAAAGCCTCCGATTATTGTGTTTAAAGGTTTCTCAGATTACTGCTTATGTTTTGTGATTGTTATGTTACAGGCAGTATTGTTTTCAAAGTTTTGTAGTGAGTTGGCTACAGGCTCGTAGCCAGAACAATTTTTGAGGAGGAGCAAACGATATTCTAGGACAGGCAAAACTATTAATATATTTTTTTTTATTTTCCAATATCTATATAATGTATGATAGGAGTAAAATTTGTGTACAATTATTTTTAATTAAATTAAGTATTAGCCTAATCAAAGAATAAATACATTTATGTTGTTAACTGTCATTGATCTGTTGTACATATATACAAAGCATTTGAACATTGATCAAAGACTGAAATAGGTTTTATAGAAGGTGATTCGGAACCATTATGACTATATAACATACATGTTATTATCTAAAGTGTAATGAATTTGAATTTGACATATACAGTCGTAACGTCTCCAAACGACATCCTCACTCACCCCTATCAGACTTTATATTCATACCCCAAACATCCTGCATGCGGTGTGTTTCACATCTATGTTTACAAACTCAGATGGAAGGTGGCATCATCACAATGAAATTAAACCTAATAAACATAGGGCCGTAAGCAGTTCGTTTACGTTATATCGAGGGAACAATTTATCAAGAATGAAACAAGCACCATACATCATTGTTTATTGCGTAGCAGGTAACAGAGGGGGGATGCCGTTATAACATGCGTTCAAAATGTAAACTCCTGGTCTGGATACATAACTCGCATCGGAAACCATACTGGCCTGCAACTGCAGAATGTCCATAGTGATCCTAATACGTGCTGCTCCTTAAATTTTATTTCATAAGGGAGCAGAAAACTGCTTTAAATTTCTTGAAGTAAAAAATAATATTAATGATTCGATACTGAGGATAAAATAACGATTTATCGACTTTAAAAATAGCATCTATATTTTTTCGATACTATTGAAAAAATATAAATATTAATGCTTGACTTAGCGAATGCAAGAAAATGTGACTGACCATAGTATATTTAAATTGTAGACTGACTGACTGGCAGCTGATGAATGTTTTGTTTATCAAAGAAGTTACTTTAATTTATATGTTAATATTTAAAGTATTTAATTTTTGCTTTATATATATATATATATATATATATATATATATATATATATATATATATATATATATATTATATATATATATATATATATATATATATATATATATATATATATATATATATATATATATATATATATATATATATATATATATATATATAATGAAAGTGTTCAGTGGCTTTAGAGAATTGAGACGTATGTTTAATTTCCATGCTGTAAGTTACAGTGACTTGCAGATATCTTTAAAATCAGCTAGTTTTGTCAGTCATCATAATTTGCTGGTGAATTCTTCCCATCGAGGTTCTGTACCAAAAAGTACACTTACAATTAGAGGGGTGAATTCTCAGACGGCAAAAACCTCTTTGTACTTTGCTACGATAAACAAAATAAAAATAAAAATTTGAAGTCTTAAGAAAACTTAATTTAGATTTCTAGTTTCGTTATTAACAAGCACTGAAAGATTTTCTTATGATGTATTTCAATTGTTAAATAAAATTAATCTTCATTTCATATAAAAGGTTAATGTTTATTACTAAAAAGTTAATTATTAAACTAATTTCGGTTTTCTTAATTAAAACACAAATTTTAATTTAAATATTTCACTGTCAATTATGTAAACTTAAATTTACTAAACTAGAACAGTCTAGTAAGAACATCTTTTTTTCTTTTTCTTCAGATATCATATGTCGTAATTGACTCCGTAATCTTTTGACAAACATGAGAGCTTGAAGAAATTCATGCAGAGACTTGATGGCCTTGAATGCATTAAAAGCTACATAATTCTAACATACATTAAAAGTCCCATTAATGGGCCAAATGGCCACGTTTGGTGGAAAGTAGTTTTTTTTATTCACTATAGCTATGATACCTATTATTTTTCCTAACAAAATTAGAATTAAGCAATTAGCAGTATGTTAGGGTAGGATTTTGGCTCCAGAGCCCTGATGCTAGAGTGGAACTATCGTTATTTTATTTTTAGAACTAGAAGCAGGAACTTAAGATATCAAAAAGATTTGGAGTCTGGAGCAGGGATTAAAGCTCCTAAGCAGGTTTATTGAAGATACTCTAGAGCTCTAATCAGCCCACCAATGAACATTAAAATTATCAAAATATTTTGTCTCAACCAAATTATGTTCAGTGAGCAGAAATTGGTCAACAGCTCCTGCAACAGGCTGATGAATGCCCTTATATTGGATATTGGACAGCCTATTCAAACTGTAAAGAGAAATCAAAATCCCACGAAAAGAAACAAAATGGCGTAAAACATTATAATGAATAAAATAATGATGTTAAGAGGTGACTTTATGCTTTGTCTAAAATTAAAGACTTTGAGCTGTGTCCGTTATCTGCAATGACATGATTGCAAGACTTTGACTCTAGAAGCAAGAACATCACAAAAAAATAGAGTGAGTCGGAATTTTTCATAAAAATGCCAACTTGAAGTTACGCTGTAAAATCTACCACCACCTAAGAAACAATATTTTAAAAATTTAAGATGAAATTTGATGGAGCTCTTTAGGAAATAAGATATGTGGAATATGCAATCAAAATAGACATTAAAATGGCAATTACCTGCCTCCTACTAAGTTAGTGATGAAAGACTATTTTTGCTCTCCAAACAATTCGCTCAGACCTCAAAGTTACAATGATGGAGGGCCAAACAGCAGCAAAATTTACTTATTTTAGGAGATCATTAAGAAAAAAATACAATTCTTAATTAATTGTGAAGTCTCATCAAAGTTTAAAATGAACTTTGATAATTGTGAGTGGAAAATAAAATTATATATGAAGTCGAAAGATCTATAAATGGTTGAAAAACAAAATTCTCACTCTGCGCTTCGAACCGGCTTCTCTTCGCACTAGAATAGAATTCTTATCGTCATTACCACTGGACCAGCCAGGTGACCTAAAAACTTATAATTTTTTAAAAAAGTTTTAAATAAATATAAAACTGAAAAACAAATTTTAATTATCTATACTTTAAATTATAAACTATTCAGTAATAAAAATTAAATTAAAACATTTAAATAAATTAAAAAAAAAAAATCTTATATATATATATATATATATATATATATATATATATATATATATATATATATATATATATATATATATATATATATATATATATATATATATATATTAATTTTATTTTTTTTTTTCAAAAGGACAGAAAGCTAATTTGAAGATCTCAATTTACTATTTGAAATTTCAATAAAATACAATAAAGTATAATCCTAAACTATTATGCATTCCTACTGATCAAAAATAACAAAAAATAAGTAATAAGGAATTTTGAAACAGGAGAAGTGTAGAACAGAACCACCAAACATTACAACTAGGAACCGACCGGGGTTGGAATTTGGCCGGGGCCGGGGCCGGGGTCACCCAAATTTGGCCGGGGTTTCCTAAAATTTGGAAAGAGGTCAAAAGCACTGAAATTTAAGGTTAAGAAAATTAGATATAAGGTTTATTTAATTGTAAAGGAGTAGAATAGCCAACATTCACTTAAATTAATGATTATATGCATATTCTCCAAAAAAAAAATCAAAAAATTTCAGTTTTGTATAGTTAAAGTTTAAAAAAAAGTACAAAAATTTAAAAAAAAAATATTCTAATTCATAATAGTGATTCAACAGGTTTACTTAAGTAAGACCCAAAGGTAAAGTTTGAAAAAATATAAGATATAAAATTATCAATTTAGCCTGTATTTATACATATCATTGTTATTTTATTGCTATGTATCAAACTTGTATCATTTAGCTGCATTATTTAAAAATTATTATTTTGTTTATACTTTCAGTCAATATGGCTAAAAGATCAGCTTCTGCAGAATTTGAATACTTTACAATGTTTCAGGATAGGCTCGAAATAGCTAAATGTTAACATCTGCAGTCAGAAAATTAGAAGAGAACCTCCGGGTGCTACAAGTAAAAAAATTTCAACCAAATCTTTTTGGAGTATCTAAAATCAAAACACAAAGATGAACATTCACTAGCAGAAAAGGAGCGGTCAAAAGAAACAGAAAAAAAAAAAATCTTAATTTTCTTATATTTTGTTTGAAATTTTTTTTATTATTTTGACTGATTGAGCTGAAATTTTCAAAGTATGTGAATTTTTTAACGAAGTTCTGAGTTGATTTCGAGCATTTTTTTGAGTCTATAACGGTTTGAAACTTATTTGGACCCAAAGTTGAAAAAAATGAATAACAGGATCAAACCACTGGTCCACATGAGCTGAAAATTTAGCTGAATACCTTTGCCCCAATTTCTTGCATTGGTGGGAATAGGTTTTTGATATCACGTCTAGAAAAAAGTTATATAAGCACTTGAAAAAAAATTTGCAAAAATCGTACCCTTCAGGAGGAAAAAATTATTTATAAAAACGCTACCTACTATTTTCTTTTATTTGTGAATATTGTTTAGAAGAGGGCAGGGCAACAATATTTATTTAGTGCATATTTAAATGCTTTTTGTTTGAAGCGAGATATAGCCTCTCAAACTTTGGGAATTTTTGAAATTTGGTCAAAAATGGACCTTTTTGAAGGCTATATCTCAAAACCAACGAATGTCATCGAATAAAGTACATAGAGGAATTTGTAGCCCCACCCCTCCTCTATACACACCAAAAAATAGGAAATGTCATAGTTGTATTTTTTTTTTTTTTAAATTTTGTCTGAAAAGGTGGATTTTTTTAGTTCAAAAAAAATTTTTTTTTTCTATAGTTGGTCAGTTTTTGGCATATAACATTTTTCCTATAACTATGGGAACAAAAGTCTATTAGAGACTTTTGTATCCCATTTAATTTTAAATAAATAATCCAATTTTCAGCTCATTCTAAAAAGTGGTTTGGCACTAAAATTCAATTAAAAAAGGGGTAAAAATATCAAAAAAAAAAAAAAAAAAAAAAAAAAACTTTTAACCGTAATAGACTCGGAAAAACGCTAGAAATGGACTTTTCTTACCGGTAAAAAATCTATATAACTGAAAGTTTCAGCAGAATCGGCTGAAAATTTAAAAAAAAAAAAAATTTTTTTTTTTTAAGTATAATTTGCCATTTTAACCCCGGCCGGCAACCCCGGTTTTCCCTGATTTTTGGCCGGGGCCGGGGTCAGTAAAAATGGCCGGGGTTGGCCGGGGCCGGGGCCCCGGTCGGTTCCTAATTACAACTATAGAAACTGGTAAACTGACACAGATTTTTCGTTTTCTCTAAGCCTTCGCCGAAATGCTGACATCATTTCTTGTCCACTGCTGTCAGATCTAGAAGATGAAAATAGGGTTTTCTGTTTCACGCCTGTGTTGGTACTTGGCAATTATGAAACCATGACAAAAAAAAACGTAAATGTTGGGTACTGGTTGCACTTATCATTGGAAATTTATGATTGCGATTTCAGGATTTTTCGGGAATAAAATTTTCACTTGGAAATCGAGATCAGAATCCCGTACGAATAAATATATATATATATATATATATATATATATATATATATATATATATATATATATATATATATATATATATATATATATATATTATATATATATATATATATATATATATATATATATATATATATATATATATATATATATATATATATATATATATATATATATATATATATATATATATATATATATATTTTTTTTTTATGGGGTACAGAACTAGCAATGCTGGCCCTATAATTATTGCTTACAGCTTGTAACAACTCCAGGACCAGGATGGAAAACCACAGCTCCGAGAAGGATGATCTTCTGGAGAGCTCTTTGGGAAAGTTTTTAGAGGTTAGATGGAGAAGATATTAGTTCCACTGAAAGGTGTGAAAATCTTCCCTGAGAGTTTAAATAAAACACAAGGATTGACACTAAAACCAAAGAGTTTTAAAACATGGTCTTTTAAAACACTCTAGAAGGACTTTTAAGAGCTCATGGTGAAATTTGCTGTTCTTACTGGCAGGGTGCATGATATATATATATATATATATATATATATATATATATATATATATATATATATATATATATATATATATATATATATATATATATATATATATATATATATATATATATATATATATATATATATATATATATATATATATATATATATATATAATATTATATAGTGTTTGGTGGTGGTTGAGATCCTTAATATTTTAATAAATAATAAGACGAGCTTATACTACGGGGGAGTATAAGTTCACCTTACATTTATGTCTTTTTTAAGTGTCCTTTTACATTACATTCATAGGAGCAATCAGAACATTTAAATAATTTTTTTTTTTTTAAATTCTCCTTCCTTGAAGGGTTCTGCTACGAATTTTCCGCAGTCAAACCTTCACTGTAGGGAGTCATTCGTTCGCAATTCACTTTCCCATTTCACTCCTTAACCACCCCTAGGACCAATCTCAATATTGCGATGCTCTTCATCACTACCATCCTGGTTAATTCGAGCAAGGTGATCGACACTGGTAGGCTATTTAGATAATAAAGGAGGCGCTTTTTGGTCACGCCCATCGCTCCCACCACTATTGGGATTATTGAAATATTGTCAATATCCCACATTCTTCTAATTTCTTTACATTTGTGTGTGTAAGCATGTGTTGTTTTAGGTTTCTTTTGTAATTACATTCATAGGAACAGTCAGAACATTTAAATAATTTTTCCTTTGTGTGTGAAAGTATGTGTATTTTTAAGTCTCCTTTTCGATTACATTTATAGGAGCAGTCAGAACATTTAAATAATTTTATATTTGTGTGTGTAAGCATGTGTCTTGTTAAGTTTCCTTTTTTATTACATTTATAGGAACAGTCAGAACATTTAAATAATTTTACATTTGTGTGTATAAGCATGTGTCTTAACAAGTCTCCTTTTATATGACATTCATAGGAGCAGTCAGAGCATTTAAATAATTTTTCATTTGTGTGTTTAAGCATGTGTTTTTTTAAGTTTTCTTTATAATTACATTCATAGGAGCAGTCAGAACATTTAAATAAGTTTTACATTTGTGTGTGTAAGCATGTGTATTTTTAAGTGTCCTTTATGATTACATTCATAGGAGCAGTCAGAACATTTAAATAGTTTTACATTTGTGTGTGTAAGCATGTGTGCATTTAAGTGTCCTTTATGATTACATTCATATGAGCAGTCAGAACATTTATACAACTTTATATTGCTGTGAGTCAGCATATGCTTTTTTAAACTTGATTTCAAATTGCATTCATAAGTGCAATGAGTGCAATTAAACTTTCTTTGGTTGTGTGTTTTTAAATGAGTCTTCAACTCATCTTTGCTTTTAAAACTAAATTTACAATATTTGCAACTGAGGTTTTCCTGATACTTTTTAATGCTTTCTTGATGCACAACTTGCTGAGGTTTGCTTCTTGAAGTACTTTTTACTTTGAAATCTTCTTCTCCTTCAGCAGCGATCATGTTAAGACTCTGCAAAACAAATGAAAAAGATTATAAGAATGTTGACAAAAAATTCAAATACTTTTATTAATATTTTCTATTTTTCCCTTTTTTACTAAATTTCTGAAGATACCTTTTGTTGTAACTAAATATTTAAATGTTGACAAACAATGTAAACGAGCCCATTATTGTAGCTGTCATTTGTTTTTAGACTTTTACATGGAATTTATATAAATTTTTAATTTATTTTAACAATTATGTTGAAATATAACCTAATTTCAATTTTTTTAGAATAATTTTTGTTTTCATAAAAGTTAAATAAAATACTTGTATGTAGGTAAATAATAATAATAACAATGGTAATAATAGGCATTATAATTTTTTTTAGGCTACATACAATTCTCTAGCAAGTATCAGTTAAATATTTTGAGAACACAACTGCCATGTTAATATTGTCTACAGTGGCTCAAGCATAGAGTGATCGACTCACGTGCTTGAGGGCGGCGGTTCGATCCCACTTGGAGATCCTAGGTATATACTACCTAGAAAAGTTCCTCTCCTCGAATAGGGCAATGCCCGTGAGATGTGAACTTATTAAAAAAAAAAAAATATGTTCAATAAGAATCAGCTAACTAAAAAATCTATTATTTTGGCATATTTTGGAAAACTCACTCTATTGGGTAAATCTTAAGATGTTCTAAAAATGGTAAAAAAATAATCTTACAAAAATGTTGCTAATCCAAATTTTAAGGATGAGTTACGATGAACAGAATAGAAGATTTTTTTTTTCTTGGTAGAAAGATTTTTGAAATTTGGCAAAAGAATTCTGATATTGATAGAATTTAGATGAAACTTATAACTCAGAATTTTTTTTTTTTTTGTATTTTGATTTATTAGAATTTTGAAGGTAGTTCAATAAGCAGTTTTTTGATTCTACAATAATAAATACGAAAACTATCAGATATCACAGATGTATGAAGGTGATTTATTTGGCTTCTAATTAAAAGTTATTTGGTATTATAATTTACCAACTTTCATAGTCTAAAATTTGAAAATAAATTTTTCTTTAACGTTTCTAAATTTTAAAAAAAAAAAAATTTAATTTTGTATACGTCACTTTAAAACAACAACAGCAATTATAACAATTTTTTTGAGTGCATATACAGGTGCTGTCACTGCACACTGGGAAGAAGCGGAAATACCGGGATGGAAATCGAACACCAGGGACAGCACCTAAACTAAAGGCAAGAAATCTTCAACTGAAGCATGTTAAATTTTATATCGCAGATGTAGACCCCCTAGAAATGCATCGATTAGGTCCCATCGAAATGTTGGAGATTCTGATAAAATGTGCGACAGACGGTAATCGGCAATTCAAAGGGGAATGATCGGCAAATCAGGAAAGAACTTGTTTCTGGAAGCCTTTAGGGCGGTACACTTGATAAGGAGATGGTGAATTGAAAGAACATGGGAGTGGCAAAACGGACAGGTCGAGTGGACCTCCCTCCACATGTAGTGATTGTGTGTCAGATGAGTGTGAAAAATGCTAGTAGGTCAAAGATGACAATCTTGTGAAAACTTGTCAAAGATGACAATCTTGTGAAAACTTAGACGACACCTACAGGGCCATTTATCAACTAAGGGTTTCACTCTTCAAAGTATGGGTCCTCGTTGCTCTTCCACCCACCCAACATCTCTTCCTCCAACAGTTGGTAAAATCTTTCATGAGAATGTCGTAGTAATCAGTAATATATGCATAGGTAAGTAATGCATAGTTTCCTTAATTAACCACCTGTTTCCAAGGTGGGTAAAAAGCAATTACACAAATGACTTAATAATAATAATAATAATAATAATAAATGACTTCACATACCCTTGCAAGTGGAGCATTAAACTTTGTGATCATTGCAGGATTTTCTGATTTTATGACAATTTTTTGGACCTGTTCTTCATCAATCCCGAATTTTATTTCTGATTCTCCTGAATCTGACTTTATAGTAAAAGGTGTCATTTGATCTAATTCTTCTTTTTTGCTTTCTGCTAAATAGATGCTCTGAAAAACAATGAGAAACTATATGGATACAAATCAATTTTAAAAAATCAAGCTAAAGGTCAATAACAACACAACAAACAAACTCATTTGAGGGATAATCAGACTGATAAGGCAATAAAAAAAAATTAATAAAGAAAAAATTTACTGATACAAAGACAAAGAAAAAAAAAATTAATAAGAGAAAATTATCACATTTTCCAAAAAATATTTTACTTTTAAATTTCTTAAATACTTCAAAACATTTTTCATTCATTTTTCCCTTCTTAATAATATAGTTTGTCAGAGAAAAACAACAAAACTTTTGTATTGGAAACCTCTCACCACAAGTGTTTCTAAGATTACATCAAAGAAACTGGCAGTTCTGTTTAGGTTGAGAGATTTTTTTCCTTTCATCGGTGCAGTTACTATGACAGTATAAAAGTTATCAACTCTTGAATAGAATAGTACTCTTCTTACATCTGAGGGGGAGGGGGGGTTCCAGTTTTACCAGCCTATGTGGAAGAAGGCATTAGCCCCTCATTTTGAAATTTTTCTAACTTCTTTTTAAATAATATTTAAGTCTTAAACCGTTTCTTTCTATATAAAATTGACAATAGTGATTATGAAAGCCTTTTGCTTTTTTTGCGGAAATTCTTATCTTTTTTTTTTTTTTTTTTAGCAATGATTGTAGATGGTCACTGTTAATCCTTTAAATCAATAAAAATTAAAATAAAAAATAATTATAATATTATATATAATATATATATATATATATATATATATATATATATATATATATATATATATATATATATATATATATATATATATATATATATATATATAAAGATAATTTTGGATATTTACATATGATATTTTATTTTTAAGTCTTGTAGATTGTCATACAATCCTTTATAGTTAGATCTTTTGTATTATCTGATTAGGATTTACTAAGAAAATGATCATTATTTAATTACATTAGCGTTGGTGTTCCTCAAAATTCTTTTCTCACCTCAATTCTTTCTACTTTCATCAATTGAGTTGTAGAAGCTATGAATTAAGTTGTTTATTTCACCTAAAATGAATCCAATTATTCAGAAAATCATTCTATACAAACGATAATAATTAATGCTTGCAGGAATTAAACTCAGATTTGTCAGAGAAAAAATGGTAGTTTTCAATGTCTCAAAAACTTATTTCATCAACAATTACCTCACTTAACATCTTTATAAACACAAAGGAAACCTTTCTACATCTTCAATATACATGGGATTTCCATTTCATAAAAAGTTCACAGGTTCTCTCCCAAAATAAGTTTTCAAGGAGTTAGGAATCTCTGAAATACTTTCAGAATTTCATCCCATCTTAGGTCTCATTCATCCTTACATGGAGTATGGGTACATAACTTTTTGGAAAGGTGGAGTCTATACCTTTCATTGATTCATCCTAATTTTTTTCTTTTTATAATTTCTCTCTCTCTGGTCATTGTTACATCACTCTATACTATCACTATTACCAATCTTTTGAACTTTTTTTACTTCATTTTACTTGCACATTTTCAATTGGAATGAATTAACATATGCGAGCTTTTAAATTAAAAAAAATTATTAAAAAGATGCAGAGAGAAGAGCTCAATTGAGAAAAGATGACTTATCCCCAAAGAATGGTATCAGCCAATTTGTATAGTGCAAATATCACATTATATAAAATAATATACTGAGTATTTATATGAGAAATTGCCATCACAAAATTTTGAAAATGGGATAGATAATATATATATATGGTACCGTATATGTATATATATACCGTATATATATATATATATATATATATATATATATATATATATATATATATATATATATATATATATATATATATATATATATATATATATATATATATATAGTTACCTGATAATCCTGAGAAAAATCATTTTCGGAGACCAATTCTTCCATTTTTATTTCAATTTCAGACTTGATATCCATTTTTACTTTTATTTTAATAGAAATATCTTTAAATAATTAACAACCTGTGAAGTAGCAATTTTAGTAACATTTTGAAAAATATTCTGATATTAATATTTATTTGTTGTGACATTTTTTTTTTTTTTTTACTAGAAGAAAAAGCCTTTCCCTAAGTGCCAATATAATTTTATTTTATATTTACATTAAAAATCATGTAAATTTTGAAAATTTAATATTTAAGCCTTAAACCGTTTCTTTCTATATAAAATTGTAGTGAATATTAAAATCTGTAGCACTTGTTTAAATATGAAAAAATTATTTTTTCACCCTTCATTACGATGTTTGAAACTCTTTTTGGATACATTTTGACTTCACATTAAAATTAGATTTAAAGAGTGAAAAGGTTCAGTTATAAGGTCAATTCCAAGGTTAAATGATCCTTTTTGAGAAGACCTTTCCTATTTAGAAAATGATGAGGAAAAGGTACATTTATAAAGGAGCAATTTCATAGTCAAGAACTTGGATGTAGCAATATGTGGGATTAAGCCAACATGCAGAAATAAGGAAAAAGGCCTTGTTTTAATGGGTAAGTTTCACTTTCCCAAAATTTATTGAGATACTTTTTAAAGTGATGTCACAATCAATGTTATCTCTCAGT
>SEYY01024307.1:0-7500 GCA_009176605.1 Armadillidium nasatum | reverse complement strand
TGGTTATATATACATATATATATATAATTTGAAATTGAAAATTGTCTTTGTAAAAGTTATTTATTTTTGAATTTGAATTGCTCATTTGGAGATCTAAAACAGTTGTCACAGTTACTTACAAATAAAGGTTAGTTTAAGTTGAGAAGCTTCTTTTCCCTGTGTCTGAAGCCCTTATTGATTGACTTTGAGACTTTAGGAAATAGACCACTTACTAGTTACTGACGAACCGACCGAGTGACGAAAAATTTAGTTACTTGGAAGACATAACATTTCTCAAACATTACTATCTACGTGTTCCGAGGGAGGGTCCAGTGACCGAACACCTGATAATTAAGGAAACGTCTGGCCACGGTTAGAGTTTAAAAACCTCAAAATACACGGTGAGTTAGATGTTTATTGTCTTTTGTTTTATGTGAGGGAATAAGGGCCTTAAAAATTGTGATACCTGTTGGGCTGCCGACAACACAACATAATACACTTCAGAGAGTTGGGTTGGAAGCCTTTTGCTCCCCCTTACATAGAATAAACAAAGAAAAATTGGCGCCCGAACAGGGA
Source organism: Armadillidium nasatum (assembly GCA_009176605.1). Classification (NCBI taxonomy): domain Eukaryota; kingdom Metazoa; phylum Arthropoda; class Malacostraca; order Isopoda; family Armadillidiidae; genus Armadillidium; species Armadillidium nasatum. Next base: position 6,945 of record SEYY01024307.1, on the reverse strand, counting down.
CCCTCTTTTGGATCGTTGTGGGTATCATAGATTGGGAGACCAAATAAGACTCAAAACCAAGACAACTACTGTGACAAAAGTATTTAGAAATACTTTCTGTAGCTTCTCTTAGATAAGTAGTTTGGTTTATTAACCATTTTGATACAATATATCAATCAAACTTGTATAATCCCATTTTCTTACAGTGGGTAAAACTGAAGTATAGCTCTCCGAAGACGTTGGTGTGTGTGGTCACATTATCTGAGTAAGGGTATAGTGATTACATATAACCATTCTTTTTCAGATCGTGAGCAAGACAGAGCTATATACACCCAGGTATAGATAATGAATCGATATTTATACGATTGATTATCTTTCATTGTACTTTTCATGAGATTGAATCTGTATTTATACTTATTCAATATCTCCTATTGCAATATAATTATTCCTGGAAGTTATTAAAAACCAAAAACCAAAATATAGTAAAGTAGTTATCTTGCAAGAATTATAGTAAAAGCCAATAAGCAAATAAGTATATGTCTGAACCTCGACTCAGCATGGATTTAGATACTTTCTTGGATAATGCTGAAAAACAGCAAGAGCCTGCTAATTTATTGGAGTTAAACGTTCCTATCACAGATGTTGGTGAAAATATGATTCCTGCAGATAGTGTGCGCAGCATTGTGGGAAACTTGAACGCACAAATGAGTACATTACAACAACGATTGGAAGAAGCCCGTCAGATAGCTGAAGAGAGTTCAGCAAGAAATGTAAATCTTAGAACAGAGGTCAAGAGGGATGATGAAGCAACAACCACTGCGAACGGTGAACGGGAAATCAAAACCACTCTTGAACAACCTTCTTTTACCTTGCCCTTCGAAATTGGCAATGGTCAGGAGGATGAATTACTTGACATTCGAGATACTTCTAGGTTTACGCATGCATCTGTGACTACTCCTACATGTCGGCCTATGTATACACAGGCACCCACCACAACAACTGTGTTTACAACAACTCCTCCTCCGACTATTAATTTGCTTCCCTTACCGACTCAACAGACTATAAACCCTTTGACGCAAAGTCAATTTACAATAACTCCACCTCCGACTATAAATTTTCCTCCCTTACCGACTCAACAGAATACAACCCCTTTGACGCAAAGTCAATTTGATATCTTACAACAACAAATGTCCGTGTTGACACAGACCGTTTCGTTGTTAACTATTCTCATTGATCGGTCGCACAAACCCAAAATTATGGAACCAAAACCATATAGTTTTGAAAGTGAACAAGATTTAAACAAATTCTTTACCTATTTTGAGGAATATTGTTCAAGTAAATACCAGAATCGTCCCGATCAATGGATTCGATTATTAGAAAAATATTTATCTGGTAAATTTTTGCGCCTTTATAATGTTATCACTAAAACGACTACTCAATATTCTCTCGTCAAGGAACAACTCATAAAATGGTACAATCATGAGGAGAAGAGGAAGAACGAAAATCGACTTCGTGCCTACCATTCAGCTCGACGAAACAAGGGGGAGGACATCAATATGTTTGCACTAAGACTGGAGCAGCTAGCTTGTTTAGCATTCCCCGGCGTTAACATGCGAGAACACGAGTCTTTACGAACCGCTTTCATCCTCAGTTTACCAGTGGCTGTGCAAAGTAAACTCAGAGAATTTATCATTCAAAATGAGATGGGGATACAGAAAAAAGTTCCTTGGGAAAAACTGGTTCTCTTAGCAGATTCTTATGACAGAGAAAGGAGCCAATATGGATCACAAACTCCAGATATATATTCGTACTCAGAACCGAATTATGAGAATGAGAGAGAATTACCACCAAAACAGAAAGATATCGAAGTTATACAAATTGACAACAGCACCCCACAAGTTACCTGGAGTGAAATGTTGAAAAGAGCTCCCCAAAACACAAGACGAGAAGATAGTCCTCAACGGGAAAAATCTAAGAACAGACAGCAGTCACTTCGGAAATCTAACCAACCACCGCGAATGACTTCTCCTAAGAAGTCAGAGATAAATAATGACCTTTATTGCACATATTGTGGGAAAAGGGGTCACATTGTTGATGAGTGCTATAAGAATTTGGGTATTTGCAGTTATTGCAAATTAAAAGGGCACATTCGTAATGAATGTTTTTACATTAAAAATAACAATTCCTTAAGGCCTAGAAAGTTTATTCCTGAGTGTCCCTTTTGTGAAGGTTCCCATCTTGGGATTAACTGTACTTCTAAGGGGAATAAGTATAATAGGAGGGTTCCTTATCAAAATAGTGGGCAAGATAGTGGGAATACTAGTACTAGTCAGAATCCTAATAGATCTGATACTAATCAATCTTTAGAACCAAGCCCTTTGTCTCAACGAAATCCAGAAAATAGAACCAATAGAACCAGAACTTTTGAAAATTCGTCCCAAAATGGTCAAGCGACTTGGAATAATCAGGGAGCGAAACCTAAAACTAATTATATAGAACAGTGTCGTATGTGCGGATACTCACATTACGAAGGGGATTGCACGGATAATTCGGGAAACTACTCTGCTCCACAGCAATGAGCCAGGCTGTGGAAGATTCAAATGATAGGGATAATTCCTTGGCTCAGGTAAATAAAAAACTTAATACTTATATTGAAAGCTTACCAAAGGAGACTTTGGATCCTTCATATCTAGATCCGAATGTATATTTATGTCAAGCAGATATAGATCCTCTTATAGTCAATATCTCTTTTGACACTGATCAGACTTGTTTTTTTGATTGTATGATAGATACGGGTGCAGGTGTGAGTTTACTGAACGAAGGAGTATTGTCCCAATTGAAAAATGTAAAGCTAAGACCCTCCACAGAGGTAAAAGCCATTAGGGGGTTTGGTAATCAAAAGAAAATTATGATCACATCTTTTTTGGAACTACCCTTAAGATTCGATAGTGGTTTTACCACTAAAGCAATTCAGTTATTCATTGTTCCTGTAGAATACATGAATCATAATGTAATCCTGGGAGCTGTTGCCCTGAAGGAAAATAATTTATTACCTGATTTAACTCGACGAGAGTTAATTCATAGGCGTAAAAATAAATTACAGACAATAGCTAAAGACATAAGCTTCAAGATACCATTTTATAATTGCATTGTTCCGGACTTTACGGTACTCCCAGCTTACCAATGCAAAATGGTCCCTATTGAAGTTCCTAATGTACCTAACATTTATGGTAACCCAATTGTAGAATTCCAAGGGGTAGAACATCCTCAGGTAACTATATTGTCAGGGATTTTAGATCTTAGGTTGGGAAATTTTGAAATAGCAGTTCTAAATACTTCTGATAAAGAACAATATTTTCGAAAAGACACTGTAATTGGGAAATTAAATTCAGCAGATGAAAGTAATATAATTTCCGTAAACTGTGGGTCAGCACAGTTAAATGCAGTCGACTCAGTAGAATACTGGACTGTCGAAAGAATACGTACGGCGTTTGAATTCAAGGTAATGTCATTATCCGTCGAACAAGAGGATGAACTGATTAATGTTTTATTAAAACATCCACAAGTTCTGAGTACTGGGGATGACGATGTAGGATTAGCTAAAAACGTAACTCATTTTATTGAATTGGAAACAGACAAACCAATTAGAATACCCGTTAGACGATTCCAAGGACCTCTAGCTCAGGAAATCGAGAGAGAATGTGACAACTTATTGCGCGAAAACATCATCAGACCTAGCAAATCACCTTATTCAGCTCCAGTCGTACCGGTAAGAAAACCTGATGGTTCTTTACGACTGTGTATAGATTATCGTAAGTTGAATGGTGTAACCAAGGGTGATTCCTTTCCACTACCCAATTTAATCGATATGATCTATAATATGTACGGGAATACCTATTTCTCTACTATAGATCTTATCAAAGGGTATTATCAGATTGCTATGGACCCTGATAGCGTTGAAAAAACTGCATTTTCTACACCATTTGGGCAGTATGAATACCTTAAAATGCCTTTCGGAGTCAAGAATGGACCTGCTACATTCCAGCGGGGCATGATGATTGCTCTTGCTGGAATACCGTGGGAAAAAGTGATGGTCTACCTAGATGATATCATTATCCTGGGAAAGACATTTGAAGAACATCTACAAACACTTGATCAGGTCTTGACGGCACTAGAAACAAATGGGTATAAACTGCGTCCGAAGAAGACAACGCTCTGCAAAAAAGAAGTTGAATTCCTAGGTCATAAAATTTCCAAAAAGGGAATCTTACCATTGGACAAAAATCTTAAAGGAATACTAGAGTTTCCCATACCAGCTACAATAAAACAATTAAGACAATTCTTGGGTATGGTGAATTTTTACAGACGGCATATCAGGAATTGTTCTCAAATTTCGAAACCATTATCCTCACAAACGGGAGGTAAAACAGTAATGTGGACACCAGAATGTCAAAGTGCATTTGAAGAATTAAAAAATGCCTTGGTAAGTCCCACACTGTTGGGTTTTCCTGATTATAACCCCAACGCTTCTCCATTGGAATTGAATGTCGATGCATCACTTATAGGTGCTGGAGCCTGTCTATCCCAAAAACAAGATGGCTTGTATCGTCCTATAGCATTCATATCTACAACATTCACTAAAGCTCAGCAGAATTATAGTACTATAGACAAGGAGCTTACCGCTTTACGGTGGGCGTGTAAGTCATTAAAACCATTCCTTAGGGGAATTAGATTTGTACTATATACTGACCATTTACCTCTTATATATCTACAAAATATGAGCATGGTTGATGGAAGATTGGCCCGTACTTGGGAGGAACTGAACGAATTCGATTTTGATCTTAGACACATAGAGGGTAAGAAAAATCTTGTCGCTGATGCCTTGTCTAGATCTCCTATACCTAACCTAGAAAAAGGTGAATTATCCGAAAATTGGAAATCCGCAGAATTCATACCTCCAGGGTTTGAACTAGTAGAGGTACCAGGAGGGGGAAATGCTCTATTCATGTGTTTTTCCTTATTTCTTTTTGGGAATTTGGACAATCACATGGACCTCAGAGAGATGGTGGTGGATGAACTTTTGAAGAAATTAGACCGTTATAACCTAAAAGAAAAAAATATCCGGAAAAAAATCCGATCCATGCGAAATAGTGGACAAATCCCGATTCCAGAGGTTATAGAGGCTTTCTGTAATATGTTTCAGACCACTGTCAAAGTATATTACAACTATGAAAGGCCTATAATTTATGGACACCAATACACGGACCAAGTTTGTGTATTGAACATGTCTTGGAGGGATCCACTATAATTATCTGAAACCATATCCAGTGATTAAAACCGCAATGAATGAGGTAATTATCAATATTTATCAGATTTCTGCATTATATGATAATGTTGATCTATCTCATAATAATATCAATGAACTTGACATTATGAGAGATCAAAATGATGATCCCATCATTAAATCATTGATAAGACATGTCTCTTTGAAAATTCAAGCCAATCGGTGGCCTAAGACTTTAAAAATTTTTAAACCCCATATTAATGGACTGAACTTAGACAATGATATCTTATATTATGTACACCCAAATGGTAAAACACAGTTTGTAATCTCTTTTAATCTATTACTGTCCATAGTTATTAGATTACATTGGAATTGTGCTCATATAGGCAGGAACAAATTGTTAGAACTCGTCTATAAATATTTATGGCACCCACGAGTAAATCAGGTTGTGTCCGACATTGTTAGATGCTGTCCTACCTGCCAACAACTTAAAACACATTCCAGTAATGTAATGGTACCAACTTTAAAAATCACAGCTAGTAGTCCATTTGACTTAGTAGCAATGGACTTACTACAATTTCCAACAACCATGGCTGGAAATAAATATGCTGTTGTACTGATTGACCATTTTTCTAAATGGGCTAACGTAGTAGCCGTCCCAGATAAGCAAAGTATCACTATAGCAAACGTACTACGCAATAAAATCTTGCCTTTCTTGCCAAAAATTCCCACCAGAATGTTAACAGATAACGGAATGGAATTTGTGGCTGACCCATTTCAAAATGTTTTAGCTGAATTTAACATCAAACATATAAGGACCTCACCTTTACATCCTGCTAGTAATGGGATGTGTGAAAGGTTTAACCGCAGTTTAATTCAGTCACTCAAGTGCTTAGTATTAGAACATGCTACAGATTGGGATGAGGAGCTACCTTCCTCTGTAATCATCTATAATCATACCAGACATAGTACTTTACAGGCATCTCCATCAGATTTCTTATTGAGAAACGCTCATACTGAAATTAAACATGCTTTCCCTCAATATTGGAACGAGGGTACCCCGAATTTTCAACCATATAAAAAAGGCCAGTGGGTAGCTAAAAAGGTTATAAGTAAAGGTCATCATGTAACTAATAAATTTAAAAATAATTGGGAAGGACCATTCATCGTCACTGCAGTCAATAAAAATAGAGTAACTTACCTAATTAAAAGAGTCGGTAATAATAGTGCTAAGGAAGAAAAGATCCATCACTCACACTTACGTAAATGGGTGGACATTCCAAAATATTTACAGAGGAACCCACTATTTCGGGAACGGGTTTTCCAAACAGATGACGAAGAAGATGATGATACAATGTTAGGGGAATTAGACCAACAACTCATTGTGGAAGAATCTGACTTTTCTGACGAAGTTTCAAATGTCGTTAGCAAAGATGATTATGGAGATTATAATGAATCTTCAATTGATGAAGATGAGTTTGAGGGATTTCCTGTAGATAAGGATGGAACATCAAGACAGACAAACATTTTAGATAAATTAGTGAGTGAATTAGAGCGATTGCAGAATATACAGAATAGGGTATCATCAGAACAACGGCGAGATAACTCGGTGGAAATTGGAGTCGTAGAGAATGTAAACGTGCCGACAGTCACAAACAATGACAGTAGTATAGATTTGTCAA